>JAODAL010008472.1:0-117402 GCA_025379985.1 Phyllomedusa bahiana
CCCCGGGGGTGGAAACCCGTCCCTACCAGTCCCCGCCCCTGTTCCGGCTCGAAACCGCCCGCGCGTCCCCGTTGCTTAAGGCGGCGCGCCGGTTGGACTGGATTTAAAGGGCCAGCGCGCCGTTAATTGGTTATTGACGGCCGCTGGTCCTATATAAGGTACACGCACCCAGCACTCTCTGCCAGTTTGTTGGTGTGTTTACCATGCATCTAGAGTGTATTGCGGTTCTGTCCTTATTACCCGTGTACCAGTCCGTCTGCTTACGTTTCCTGACCTTGCCTGTTTGCCGCCTGCCCTGACCGTCTGCCTGTGTCTGACCACGAACCTCTGCGCCTGCTCTGACCTTCTGCCTTGTCCCCGACTACGTCTCTGGATTACGTCTTTGTACCACACTGGACCCCGGCCGCCATCGCAAGCAAGTCACGTCAGGGGTAACGACCTGGTAGCCTCACGCCGCAGCAAGTCCATTCTGCTTTGCGGCGGGCTCTGGTGAAAACCGGGGGCTACTTAGATTCCGTTCCCTGGCGTGGCTTAGCTATCATCGCTTGCGTTGGCCCAGCGAATCCACTCCTGCGTTACAGTTATTTGTCATATTAGGACCCCTTTCTATTAACTATAGCCAAGAGCTTTGCTCCATATGGTAGTGAGTTGAGAGGGCGTAGACTCTTGGAAGGTATATCAACAAATATCGTTACCGCGCAATAGTGAGACATCACTCGCGCTCTTTGATATAAACAACAGACATAAATAATAATAACCTATATTTATATAGCGCTAACATATTCCACAGCACTCAATATACATCCTAAACATACCGTAATAGCAAAGAACGTTATCCATGGGGTGTATCAAGCAGATTATATAATCGGCAAATAGAATGTTCCAAACATCAAATGTATGCATCGGTTTAAGTATTATAAGCCAAAGATTATATATAGCAGGAGTTCCAATACTGAACAATTAAATAACCACACCAATATCACTAAGGCTATGTTTACACGGCGTAATTGCGGTGTGTACAATACACGCCGCAATATGCCGGGTGATTTTGGAGTCACGCTGATCAGCGCGTATTCCCAAAGCACAGGCCGGCCCCATTGACATGCATTACTCGCAGCGCTTACGCGCATGTCACTTATCTCCCCGCACGTACAATACGATAGTATTGTACTCGCAGGGGGATGAGGCGTAATCCATAGTTCTCTAAAAGAGCTATGGATTACTGTAATTGCAGTGCGTATCTCGCCGTGTATTAAGTGCAATACACGTGAAAATAAGCCATGTGAACATACCCTAAAGTTCAATATAATCAATAAAACAAGAGCCACTTGTTCCTTGAGATGAGCTGAACAAGCACAGGAGAGGAAACTAATGCCCTGGATGGCAGCGTTCAGCTCCACGTGAAGGTACCACTAAGGGTATGTTCACATGGCGTGTTGGATCCACTTTTAGGTGCACGTTTGGATCCGTGTTTCATACCAAAATGGACCCAAATGTGCATCTAAGGCTGGGTTCACACGGCTTATTTGCAGGGCGTACAATTACGCCGTGTGGACGGGGGCAGGGCGAGAGCGGGGGCGGGAGCGGGGGGCTGGCACCTCGCCGGCCCATAGACATTCATTACCAGCGGCGCTTATATGCCGCTGGTAATTCACATGTCACTTATCTCCCCTCTCGGCATATTCGCCGAGCAGGGAGAGGAGACGTAATCCATAGTTCTCTATGAGAACTGTGGATTACCGTAATGACTTGGACGTATTCCAGCCGTAATTTGCGCACTCCGGCGCATAATTACGGACTGAAATACATCCCATTTTAAGCCGTGTGAACATAGCCTCACAATGTGCAGTGTTAGTTACATTGCTTTCAATGTAAAACACGCATCGGCGTTCAGACAAGTAGTCGCCGATTCGCATTGTACATGCTTCTTTGTGATGCGTCTTTCGTATCCGTTCAGAGAATTGACATGTCAATTCTTGATCCGTATGACTGAGCAGACGCCCTATTTAAAACTATAGGGTGTGTTTCTGCTGCAGCCAAAACGCATCCAAACACGCAGCTGCATGCTGGATATGTGTTGGATGCGATTTACGCATCACTTTTGGATGCGTTTTTAGGATAGAAAACGGATCCAAAAACGAATCCAATGCACCATGTGAACATAACCTTAGAGTGATGCCACAAAGGCAAGCGACAGGAGCTCACCAGCAACAACTGATTCTCCTACACGTTACAGAAAACACAATTTCCTTCCTCAGGAAAGTCCTTAGTTGTGCTCTAGCAATATTTCTATTTATAAGCAGCACTCCGCTAGTGGCTGCTGGGTGAATTACATATAATAATAATTACATTCACATACAAGTCACTTGCGTTTGTGCCATTTATTTACTTACCATATTATAGTGTATGCAAGAAAACACACATAGCACTTAAAACGGAGAAAATAAAATGTAGGACATAAAATCCATTGCCCCGGAGGTAAAAAAAAAAAGTGAATATGTAGCTGATAGATGAGAGGTGTCTCCAGTGTGTGGAACATTGCTTAAGACTTTTATATCTTCCTCTCACATTAAAGATTGCAGGTGTATGGAAACCACCCAAAAGAATATGCTCTCCAGAAGATGAAAATAACTCTGTGACTGTAATAACTCCTCAGGATCACCAGATGGCGATGGAAATTAAGGATACATACAATGTAGTTATGATCAGCAACCATGTAAAATCTAGGCTATTTTGAGTCTAAATGATTCTGCTTTCAATATCATGTTTGGAATAGGACAACTAGATCAAAGGCAACTGTGTAAAATGGAAAATTAGAGCACAGTTTTATACATGTCTGTAATTTGTGTTGAGACTTGGATCTGGGTCATGTCGGCGATTGTGAGAAAATCATACGACCAACCATTAGTCTTTTTCTAGACTGGAAAAAAAGAAGTGTATATTCAAGTGATTGATGCATTTCCTTATTCCTGTTGAGAAAGAAGCTGGTGACTTGTCACACGATTTTTTGGGTTGTGGATTTCGGTTCGAATTCTGCACCATCATTTTTGTATATTCCACAGATTGGACAGGACCTTAAAAAAGGTATATTCTGCCTATAAATAGATCCACCCTTGCATTGGAAAGGAAGTGCAACATTCAATTAAATGATTAACTGCATTTTTCTGGTCTGTTGATTGGTTGCATGATTTTCCTGTAAGTACTGGCAAGATTCAGGTCAGGCCGAACCAGCTATACCTGAATGTAAAGTACAACATTTTTTTATGCTAAAATGACATCAGGTGTAGAAACTTCACATATCCTTGAAAAGGTAGTCTCACAAAGACAACCTCCGTTCATATTCCCTATTAGGCAATCCTGTATATATTTACACAGTTTATGAGGCTGAAAAAGAAATATGTCTGCCCTGTTCAGTCTATTATCCTACAGTGTTGATCCAGAAGAAGGCAAAAAAAAACACTCGCCAATTGTTCTCACTAGAGGGAGAAAATTGCTTTCAAACTCCAATTTGGCAATTAGAATAAATCCCTGAATTATTCAGAATCCTAGTCACTATAACTTGTTTTATCTTTATACTCTAGAAATCCATCCAGGCCTTTTTGAATTATTTTACCGAGTTCACCAAGACACCTTCCTCTGGTAGAGAGCTCCACAGTCAAGAATCCCCTTCTATGTTTATTCAGAAATCTTCTTTGCTCTAGACGTAGATGCAATACTGCCACTATGTAAAGCATTGGTGCGGCCTCACTTGGAATATGCTGTTCAGTTCTGGTCTCCAGTTTATAGAAAGGATGTAATGGAGTTAGAGACAATGCAGAGACGAGCAACTAAACTAATAAGGGGAATGGGGCATCTTAGTTGTGAGCAAATGTTGAAAGAATTAAACTTATTTAATTGTGAGAAAAGACGGCTCCTGGCAGACATGATTAATTTATATATCTATTTACTGTAAATGCCCCCTATAAAAAGTATGGTGAAAAGTTGTTTTCTGTAAAATTTCCTCAAAAGACAAGTGGACATTCCCTTTGTCTGGAGAAAAAATATTTCAATCTCCAGAGGAGTCGTGGAAGTGGCTGAGAACGTGTCTCAGTGTTCAGTTAACTGAGAGACTGGATTGGTGCCTTGGCCAAAGAAGCACTGAGACTTCAGAGTTTCAGTGCTTCTTTGGCCCAGGCACAACTCCAATCTCTTAGATAAGCAGACAAAGAGACAGAACATGATTGTTCTTACAGGATCCTCCTACTCGCGGACAGGACAAGACCTTAGGATCAGCAGCAAGCTCCTTCACCGGTGGATACCGGCATTTTGTAGTACAGAGTGTTGTGTCTTCTATTCAAAAACACAACTTCACCAGGTGGGCGCATACATACATGATTACCCCGATAGGTGTTTATTCTGTGGTAATACACAAAGGTGTGCTTTTTTCTTTGGCATTTACTTTCTGTCCAAAATCTCCAGATTCATCATGAGAACTGTGAATCTGTGGAATAGCCTGCATTCCCTATCCCACTTCTTTCACCTCTACACCTCTCCCTACCCTTGGCTGAACTTGATGGACATATATCTTTTTTCAACTGTACTAACTATGTAGAGGATGTTCCCTTATTGTGGATTCAATCCTGGGTCTAAATAGATTATGGGCGAGATCTCTATATTGACCTTTGATATATTTAAACATATTTATTATGTCCCCCCGAGGCTGTCTTTTCTCTAAACTAAATAACTCTAACCTTACTAATCTTTCTGGGTATTGTAGTCCACCCAGTCCTTTTATTATTTTTGTTGCCCGCCTTTGTCCGTCAAGTCTAAAATGTTTTTTCCTGTGCACTGTGCCCAAAACTGTACACAATATTCCATGTGTGGTCTGACTAGGGACAACTATATTCTCATTGTGAGCATCTGTATCCTTTCAATACATACCATGATCTGGACATCATACTCTGCTCTATGAATGGAAGCAAGGTTCTTAGAAAGGGTCCCCCTTTCTGGCGATAAGTGTCCATGCTAATGAAGCCCATTTATCTGACTATTTGCCATGTAATGTCACTGCAAGGAATATGCCTAGTTCACCACTGAATGCAGGAAAGCTGCAATACCAGACAGAGCCCAGGAACAAGAGTGGAGCTGTTTCTGGAAAATGATCACAATCTTTTTTTGTAATTCTGGACAAGTCTTTTCATAGGAGAATGCGATGGAATGACTTCTTAATGCAATGTAATTACACTAAATGCAGCTATCCAGGGCTCGGTCGATTTAGGCTATGTCTCTATGTTCTCTTGATGCAGGGCAGAGGCTCAGCATTGGCATTTCTCACAGAGAGCTTATTATTGATTATTTCCGCCTGTGCTTGGAGCCTGTGTCTGCCGATAGTCTCTCAGGATAGCACTGGAGAATATTATTTCACTGCCACTGCCCAGCTCCCACTCATTAATTGAATGATTCCAATAATAGAAACATGGTGGGGAATTGTATATAGAATTATATAATATATAAGAATATATTCATCAAATGAAAAAAATAGATTGGGAATAAAATACTTAGAGCAAGGGCAGTAAATATCTAGTTTAATCAGCTAATGGGCTGCGTGCCATTGTGTTCTGCACCAGGCGTCCCCTTCTTCTTATAGAAACAGTAAGTGCTTGAAGTAACATTTTTAATGCTCCAAAAAAACTGCACAAATTGCTCAATTCAAGTAAATCAGCATAATTCTTATGCCAAAAAACGCCTCCAGGGCACTGTAGGAATTTCATTCCATTTTATAGTCATCATGTGGAAGTTTACGTCTTTTATTTTCACAATAAGAGGCTGTGGGAGAGGTGCTGGTGATTTCATTGTATAGCGGGCACTTAAAAGTAGCGATTACAAAAAGACTTTATGAAGTTTGCAAAAAGTTTACACAGTACAAGCTGCTGAGATAATTCCACAAAAGCAATGAACTGGAATGAGCGATGGTGGCAGATTGGCGCATCTATATTATAATTGCAGAATTACTGTAGAACAATAGCATTAAGAGCCCTGGAAATATCATTTGCTGCTGGCAAGGCTAACATTAAGCGGATTGTCATGTCAAAATTGATGAGGATATTTTTAATTTCTTCTAAATCTGGATTCCTTCAGACCCCGACTGTAAGAAAGCAAAAGCACTTGCGCATACTGCTCTCTGCTGGGTGTAATATACCATCAAAAAAAGGGTTCCAGAAATAGTTCAATTAATAATGTAAAAATCCATATCTTTATTAACAATTAGTAAGAAATCACACGTAACAAAAAACCATAAATTAAAGACCAAAATTAGACAATGAGAAGTAACAGCACCAACCAAAGCAATCAGTAAGATCAAAAGTCCTTAATAAATGTCCTGATCACAACAAGTACCATAACATGCATCCATATACATGCAAATACCAAAAAATTTATAGTAAAGTGCAATGTGCATATCAATATTATGTAAATAGTATAAAGTGCATATAGATACAAAACGTGCATATCGTTATGTAAGTAATATAAAGTGCATGTCAATGCAAAACGTGTTCCTACAAAGGATATAAACACAATTATAAATATGCATAAATTAAATTAAACATGATCAAAGAAGAGCACATCCTATATAAATGCATGTAATCACTCTATACAAATCACAAGTACCGCTATTGCATGATTGTAAATTACCCCAGAAGGTGCTGGCTACAAACGATCCCGACGCGCATTTCGCGTATCCCTTCATCACTTGATATGCACGTTGCACTTTACTATTAATTTTTTGGTATTTGTATGTATATGCATGCATGTTATGGTACTTGTTATGATCAGGACGTTTAAGGATTTTTGATGTTACGGATTGCTTTGGTTGGTGCTGTTACTTCTCATTAGCTATTTTTGGTCTTTTATTTATGGTATTTTGTTTTGTGTCATTTTTTACTAATTGTTAATAAAGATATGGATTTTTAAATAATTTTTTTAATTATTTCTGGAACCTTTTCTTGATGGTATATTGTAGATGTGGTTTAGGTCCAGGTGATATATTGTTGCTTCTGTTGGTATATTTCTCTGCTGGGTGTAGTAGCCTGTAGACAAATACAGTAAGCACCTTCTGACAGGTTTATATAGAATATATAGTATATCATGATCTACACAACTATGTGAGTAAATTTGTGATTCAGTTTTTAATGCATAATTAAAAGTTATGCAACTCTCGAATACATTGTGTTCCACTTCTCACTAATTTCAAGATCTCTGCTTGCTGGGAGTATCTATTTTTGTTTGTACTCAAGCACTGATGTGTTCTGACCTAGTTCTATGAGAACCACCGAAGTGTGAACTTATCAACTGGAGTCCAAGACAGGACAGAGATCTGGATGATGTTTATCTCATGTAAATTTAGTCGCCCTGTGTATCAATCCCTCAGCTGAGAGCAGGACTATGTCGAGAGAAATTAAAATCTTAAACATGATGAAGAATTGCAACACAATTAGAATTGCAAAGTTTTCATCATATAAGGATCGGTTCACATTCGCCTTAGAGGTTTTGTTCGGAGCCTCCATCACACAGGTGGCTCCAGATCTGTTAAATTATAGACACCAACAGTGCTGTATGAACTCTAATGACTACAACAAGGTTTGCTGGTTTTCCGTCATGGTGGAAAATGGAAAAAAATAACAGTGTATGCTGCGCTATTTTTTTCGTCATTTTTGACAAATGGTGAGTGAGCCTAAATAACAATCTCTGCTTATATAATATTTGGATAGATCAAACAATTATTTGGTTGGAAAAGAAAACTCCCAGCACTGCCTTCCTTACCCTAATTTTCAAAAATTTGGGAATACATACAGATAAACCAGTCGTGCCAGCATTAAGGTAGCCATAAACCTGCAATAGCTCTTGTTTAGCCTATAGCTAGTCCTTCTGATTACTCAATACATATAAGTTCATTTAAGCATGCATGTGTTTTCAATGAAGACAAGAAAACAAGCCACTCTTAGATTCCTCTGGCAGTTTCTCTTTATGAAGAGCAAAACAGATTAGTTGTTGAAATTCAACATGCCCAATTCTGCTTTCTTCCAACATCTTCTGTTGTGGAAGAGCCAGGAGACCCCCATATACATAAGATATTTGCAGTGTTAGAATGGCATGCCTGGTGCCCACCAGTAGAGTTGATTCTTGGGGTCCATCAGTGGAGTTTATCCTTAGAGTACACCAGTGGAGTTGATTCTTGGAGCCCATCCTACCGCTACTGTACATGACTGAGCATACCTCACATACCTTTTGCTTTCTGTATCTCTTTCTCTGCCTTTTTCCCTGAAAAGCAGCCCCAGGCCGGC
Organism: Phyllomedusa bahiana; assembly: GCA_025379985.1. Classification (NCBI taxonomy): domain Eukaryota; kingdom Metazoa; phylum Chordata; class Amphibia; order Anura; family Hylidae; genus Phyllomedusa; species Phyllomedusa bahiana. The sequence continues at coordinate 8,319 of JAODAL010008472.1, forward strand.
TCTTCTCAATGGCCCACCTTGCCCACGGGCCCACTATGCCCAGGAGCCCACTGGGTGTTTCCCTTGCTCCTTTGTGGGCCAGGTCGGGCCTGGATAGTAGATAGGTTTAGCTGATATTTCCCCATGTGTATGGTGCCTCTAGTCAGTATGACAACCCAAGATGGACAGCATTCCTCCTGCTGCCCTAACCCATGTATGATAAAATATTCAGATCAGATGTGATTGAGTTTTTATCAAAAACATCAAGCTACAAGACTACACTTTCTTAGACTTTAGTAAATTCAGTCCTATTAGTCATGTTAATATAACCATGCATCACGAGCTAAGATATCCACGAAATTGCGACAAGGCTGAAAGGTGGCTTTCCCTGAAAAAAACATTTATCTTACATCAGCAAAGAAAAACAAAAGGCGGTTGACATAAAGGTTATCTGAGGTGACAATAATCCAGTTAGAGCAGCAGTGAAGCCACATAATGAGAGACTGATAGACACCAGCACAGCCCAGGCAGTCATGGCACCATCCATAGTGACTAATTGGCCACCTGTAGTCTTAATTGGGTCCTGCAGGCATCTCTTCCACTTCTTTTTTGCGCTGTTTTTTTCCTACATATTATTTAAAAAAAAAAAACTAAACAACAACAGAGAAAAAGCAGCTGCAAATGTATTTTTATCATGGTTGTGCCATGCTTTTGGCATTCATCATTAAAACGTGTTAATAAAACCGCCAGTTATGGAACTTAGTCACACGTCTGCTGCTAATGAAGTGGTAAGAAGCAATTCTATTATTGGACTGATGCCATAACACCACACTGCTTTAATTAATACCCCGTTAGTGGCTTCCTGAAAGATTACCTCTAGATTGGTTTTCTTCTTAATTTCAGGGATGTCAGCTCCCCCTGGACTGCACGGAGCAGAGCTCAAGGCAAAACAGTCTTTACAAACCCGATTATTTCGTGCATTTTCTGCAAGGAGCTTGAATTCAGAACATTTTGCACAAATAACCTGTAAGCAGAAAAATATCAGTTCAATATTAGACATACTAACAAGGGACCAACATCATATTGTATTACTGGTATATAAAGTATAAGAGCTGATGTGAAGATTAAATCATTAATAAAGTCAGTCTTCAAATTCATTTAAATGTTATTATTTTCAGACGCACTAAAAGGGATGGTTCCCTTTCAAACATTTTCTGGCATATCACTGGGACATATTCTGCTAGGGGTTAAATGATATTCCACACCTCAGGAATACAAAAGTACTTGATACTTAGTAAAGTGCTTACACAACCTGATCATTTTTAAGAAGGCTTTAATAGAGAATACGACAAACCCTAAATGTGTATGAGCATGTTCCTGAATGATGGCTGCAGGACTATATTCTGTTGCATTGCCTCTCTTGCAGGAAATTATATGTTTATGTTTGCTTTGTAGCCTATACATTGGAGAGCGGTACAGCAAAGCAGGCAGTATGGGTTGCAGACAGTGGAGAGCCTTCCCGAGTGATAACTGACAGCAATCTGATTAGTTTCAGCAACAAGGGCAAAGTGACTGTGAGTGAGAGTAACTCTTGAGTCAAGAGCCTAGAGACTATGTTTGAGCGTAAAATAGCATCTGATCATCCAGTGCGGAAACCACTACAGGTCTTGTGTCTCTTTGCGAGAGCCAGCACCACCTGGTTTATAGCAATCCATACATATCTGGAACATATCCACAGCGGATAACCTTTATAATATTATATATATATATATATATATATATATATATATATATATATTATATAAAATATATAAAAGTGATAAAGAACAATGTAAAGTATAAGAGGGTGGTTGTATTCCAAGTCATTTCCTGTGCCAATGCTGAAACACCGCTTTTTGTCGCCCTATACAGAATAGTGATTCATCTGCGTGAACGTGCATAATTTTGGTCCCGCGGAGTGACAAGCACTAAACTAATGATTTCCAACTTCACCGCCTTTTAGTGGCTGGAGCATCATCTTGTTCTTTTGGGCCATTTAAGCAGATCTTGGATTGACAGTAGTTTCGCTTGAGAGTGGGCAGCTCTGCTAAAACCTAAATGAGTCACAAGCAGATATGTGGAGTGACGTGAAGCACAAACAACGTATAATGAGGTATGGTGCAACTTCAATGGTGACCTAACTGCGAAAAGACGGATACCGAGGTATTAATACATATAAACATATGTACAGTATAAATATATTATTTTTATGTAAATATACTGACTCAGGGGTCTGAATATACATATATATATATATATATATATATATATATATATATATTCGTCCCCCTGAGACATTACCGTGGAGGACCACCTTTAGCTTCAATGGCAGCTGCAGTCTGTTGTGGGATGTCTCTACCAGCTTTGCACTTCTAGAGGCTGGAAATTTGCCCATTCTTCTTTGCAGAATAGTTCTAGCTCAGTCAGATTGGTTGACGAACGTTTGGGAACAGCAATTTTTCAAGTCCTGCCACAGATTCTCAATGGGATTAAGTTCTGGGCTTTAACTGGGCCATTTTAACACCTGGATATGCTTTGATGTAAACCCTTCCATTGTAGCTTTGATAAGTATATTTAGGGTTGTTGTCCTGCTGTACGGTGACCCTACGCCCCAGTCTCAAGTCTTTTGCAGCCTCTAACAGGTTTTCTTCCAGGATTGTCCTGTATTTAGCTCCATCCATCTTCCCATCAACTGTCCCTGCTGAAGCAAAACCTCCCCCCCAGCATGATGCTGCCATCACCATGCTTCACGGTAGGGATGGTGTATTCAGGGTGATGTGCAACGTTGGCTTTCCTGCACACATAGCATTTGGCATTTAGGCCAAAAAGTTCAATCTTGGTTTCATCTGATCAGAGCATCTTCTTCCCCATGGCTGCTGTGTCCCCTGCATAGCTTTTTGCAAATGGGACTTCTTATGGCTTACTTTCAAGAAAGGCTTTCATCTTGCCAGATGTGCAGTACAAGACTAATAGTTGTCCTGTGGACCCCAGGCTGCAAATAGGAATTGCGGGGCCCCTTACAACTCGAGTGCCTTGGCCCCCATACTAAGCTCAGGCTAATCTCATCGCTTCACATACCCCACCTATTCTCACCCCTTGCCCACTCCCATCCACAACCTGCAACGAAGGGTGAGTTCACATGATGTATTGACAGCGCACACTTATATGCCTTCATTTGTGCTTGTGAATGTATGCATTAACGTTGTGTGAACCCAGCCGATTTCAGATGAAGATTTGATCCTAATTTTTAGAGGTGGATCTTCAGCCTCCAATATACTATAATGTGAGGTACAAAATCTGCCTCAAATTTTGACATGATTTATTTTCTAAAAAGAACTGAAAACGCTGAGGAAAATCAGCATCGGGAGAACAATGACACGGATTTTCCTCTGCAAACAATGTAAGGTGGATTGCAGTTGAATTGGATGTCAATTCTGAGGCAGATTTAGTGTTAAATGCACCCCAGAATCAGTATCCAAATCAGTCGTGTGAACATAGTAGGGCGGTTTGAGTGGGAATGGACAGCGTTCAGAGTCGGGGTGGTAGGTTAGAGTAGGGGTGGAAGAGAGGAAAGTTTAGAGTGGAGGTGATGGGGTGAAGGGAAGATGTGGAAAAGAGAGAAGTGTAGAGTGGCATATAACTGTACTGTAATCACTTATATGTCTGCAAATCCTGCCTACACTGGTAATTACCACTATATGATCACTGCATTGAGGTAATTTACAGTTTACAGAGGCTATTTACACTGGTGTCTACCACTATATGGTCACTGTATGGAGGTAATATGCAGTCTGCAGAGCCTGTGTACACTGGTTTCTACCACTATATGGTCCCTATTTGAAGGTAATATACTTTCTGCAGAGCCTGTGTCCACTGGTACCTACCACTATATGGTCACTGCATTGAGGTAATGTACAGTTTTCAGAGGCTGTTTACACTGGTATTACCACTATATGGTCACTCTATGGCCAGAATATTGATAGTAGTATAATGATTTATATTGAAGAACAGTGGTGGTGGTATAGATGTAGCAGAGTTTAGCTTGACTGATATCACATCTTTAGGTGTTATCTGCAAACAAATGCCTTTAAAAAACATTGAAAATGCTGAGATAACGTTCTGTCCCACAATACCATGGTACATTCTCTGGCAAGCTAGTCTTTGTTACAACTGTATTTTTCAGTCCCAAGTGGTGGTGGTATGAAGTCATGGGGTGCACGGCATTATTTGGTCTTTGTATATCGGAATTATTGATTATATTGGTCCTAGTATGCTGGTTTGTGTAATTTCAGTGTAGTGATAATATTCCCTGCTTGCATAGCAGTATTATGTGGTAATTTTATCACCATTATTTAGAGGCGTCATCCTAAGAAATTGTCTTAAAGGCTATTTCTATTGATTTTTTTTACATACAATAAATTATTTTATTTAAATGCATCCTAATAGACCCTAGTATCACCAATGTTGTGGTATTGGAATTGTGTCCTTTCCCATGTCACCTAACTGGAGTGGGCAGCTGGCGTTAGATTAGGGCTGGGGATTTCAATTTTTTTGTGGGGGGGGGAGGGAACTGAGGGGCGTCGTCGGCGCTACTTACCTAGGGCACAATGCTTTGTCCCGGCCCGGTTACTGTTTTGCTTCTGGTGGTGGAACAATCTTTTTCTTCTTGTATATTGCAAATTACAACCTGTTTTCACATTGGATCGATGGTGATTTCAATGTTAAAATGGTTCAAAGACAATGAAGTAGAGTTGTAGGATTGGCCCCCATACTCCCCAGACCTCAAATTGATCAAACACTTGTGGGTAGAGTTGAAGAAAAAGCTGTATTCACACCCAAGTGAATCGACCCGTATGCACAAACACTGGGAACATGTAGAAGAGACCTGGGATCAGATTTCAAACAAAACATATTTGAATCTGATCAAGAGCCCAGAAGGATTCAGTCATTGTTGAAATCAAAATATTGATTTACAAAATACTAACAAAATAAAAATAAATATTTTTGATTTTTAGGCTGAATCCCCACTGCATTAGACAAAAAACAGCTTTTGTTTGATGCATTACTGTGGTTTTTGTAACGTTTTGGGCAAAAACCGCGGCCGGTTCTCGTATTTTTGCTGTCGGCCCATACAATTGATTGTATGGGAAGACGACAAAAAAACTCAAAGTGCTGGCATATTATACAACATGTTGTATAATACGCCGGCCAGAAGAAGAGCAGAGAAAAAATGACATGTAGAGACTACAGGTAATTTTTTTCTATTGTCGTCTATGGGGCTGCCTGAACGATCGTATTTTCAGCGGTTTTATAATTCTGAAATCTACCGAAAATACGATCGGGTTGTTATGCCTTGGAGACATAGTCTTAGGAGCAAATCAGTAACAATGCAGTTACATGACAAGAATCTTCAATCTAAGCATATGCTAAATAGTCACAAGTCAAATTTATGTATGAGATAGCCATGAATATGGTCTATAGAGTGATGTTAGCCTCATACTCAAAGCTGTAGTGGATGATGACAGAAGGAACCTGAAAATCAAAAGTTCAAAGCATTGCTACCTTTTTTCTTGTCGGTTAAATAAATATAACCAGAACTTTTTGCAGCTTCAAATCCACGAGGAGAATCACGACGCTTGAGGCCATAGCCCTTAGGTCTCAGGAACTGCCTAATAAAGTTCAGGATTTATCTCACCATTCTTATCCAAATGGACTATTGAGTACTTGTATTGCATGGGTATTGATCGGTATTGCACAGGTTTTTGTGAGACCCTATTATTTTTGAACCGAATGATATTGTAATGTCATTTATATTAGTCTTTCACTTCCCTATGTTCCATTTTTTCCTTCCCCCCCAGATAATCTCCTACTCTATTTGACCGTTATTTCTTAGGAAAATGCAAAAAAAAAAGTTTACAAATAAAAAAGAGATCCATTTTATAAAAGTTAGACCTCTTCATAGGATATTCATTGTAATTAAGACAATATGGGCTTAAAGGGGGGCATTTCAGAAAAATATGATTAACAATTCAGTTTAAAATGGAGAGACGCCATACTTTTGTGAAGTTTTTCTCCTACCTTTACCCAAATGTCTTAAACAGACTCATCTCTGCAGGGTTGTCAGGTAGAACTTTATTAGCAACCAGTCTGTCTCAGATTTTTTCAGTGCTTACAAATGGGCACTAAACTGAGGGCAAGGATAGGGTAAGGTGACTCATAACGGTGGAGATTAGTATTGAAAAAAATCATTGACATGAATGTGATCTGCACTATACATTAGCTATCAAAAATCCATAAGAAACTAGACTAAGTGATACAATAGGCATTTGGAAAATTGGTTTACTCTGTATGCTAGACACCAGGAAATGGCACATAGATCGTGTAATTTTTAATATGCTTTTTAATTTTAGCAACATCAAAAGAATACATTTGTACAATGTAGTGTATAATAGGTCCCTACATAAAACATGAAACAAATTGAATTAGCATTGAAAAAATCTTTCTGAAATGCTTAACTAAAAGGCCAGTTGGGCATAGCCATGCCAATATTAGAAACTTACTGCCCCACACTGCTTGCAATGGTGTCGCCTCTTTGTGATGGAGTTGAAGGTCTCGCCACATCCTTTACAGCTCTGCTTTTCTTTGTCACGTTTAATCTTGGTTGATTTTCTGAATGATTCTGGCTAAAAAACATAATAGTATACATACATATTCAATAAGAAGCTGGACCTACAGTAAAATGTGTAACTTGGCCCAACTATCATGTACTGGTATTCTCATACTGAACAGATAAGGTTTTTGGAACCCATTAGGCTTCATAGTCCAGATGTAATTCTAACCTGTGGACACTTTGCAGCTATTCCCTTATATTTAATCATTTTGAAACTATACACATACAAAATATATACATAATCTTTTTGCAGTAAAGTTACATAGTGTGGTTGAAAAAAAGACATTTGTTCATCAAGTTCAACCAAGTTCATAACAACAAAATTGTGGGGTCTGCACAAGTCCCACCTTCTGCCCAGGAACACCTATAAAATGACCAGAAATAACAATTTTCATGCAAAATTGGCATAAATTCTTTCCAATTTTTTAATGAATTACGACAGTCCAGACAAAAATACAAAAAAAAACAGTACTGTCAGAAAATATTGAAGGTTTTCACACCATGCATGAACAACCCCCTAACTGCCTATTATGTGTAATAACATATCAAAAATGTTGATGTTTTTCTCAGCCTACATTAAGAAAAGTTAATAAATGTTCCTTATTTCATATAAGTACTGGAGTTTTTGTGTTGTGGTAACGGTATGGTTCTATTAGCATGGCAGGTCAAAAATTGACTCCTGGGTGCAATAAGATAGAGGAACTGCATGAGCAGGGCTAGCATAGACAGCCAAGATTGAGGTATGTGAAACCGTGTGACCGTTCATTGGGTGGGTTACCATGCATGTGTTCCTGTCAGTGTGTGTGTGTAACATGTAAGGCTATGTCCACACAGAACAAGAAAACGATTGAACTTTCAGCGGTTTTAGTATTTTGGAACCGCTGAAAATCCGACCATTTTGCTTGTCCATAGACTTTAATGTTTTCTGCAGCCAGGGTATTTAGGAACTTGCTGCTAAATACATCAGCGTTTTGAGTTTTGTTGTTCGTTTCCCATAGAAATCAATTGAACGGGACGACCACAAAAAAACGAGAACCAACTGCGGTTTTTGCAAATACAGTGACAAAATACGCGGTCATGCATCAGAAAAAAAACGTCGACTTTCTGACGGTTTTATCCAATGCTGTGTGGATCTAGCTTAAGAAAGTTGAGCGGCAAGTAAGAGATACCCTGGCCTGTGTAACAAGCAACCACTGGAACAATTCTAACCTCATCATACAGATCAGACTTCTACCTGGGCCAACGGAGACTGAGTTGTTGTTGCGAAACCTGCTATGAGACTAATAAATGGGTTGTGGGACTGTGAGCCAAATGATTCCCAACAAAGTGACTGTGAGGAGCAGCCGGGGAGACAGCGCAGAGGCCAGAAAAGTGAATTGGGACATTTGTAACATCTGCACTATCTTTGAGAATTAGTGACATCAATATCACTTGTGAAAGTGTGTGATACATTATAGCTAGCAAATAATACCACCTTAGTAGATTTAGGTCTTCCAGTGACTGTCGCCAAGAATTGTACATTCGCTTTTGTAACCAACTACCCATATTTTTCAGACTATAAGTCACACTTTTTTCCCCAAAACTTTGGGGGAAAAGAGGGGTATGTCTTATAGTCCGAATGTACTGAGCGTGGCCACCGGCTGTACTGAACGCAGCCACACTGAGCCAGCTCAGTACAGTGCAGCTAGTATGCATGGATGGAGCTGGCCCCATGCCTGCGCTTAACACTTTAGACACCACGGCGATGCACACCGCTCCGCCGTCCGATCACCCCCTCCCCCGCAATGTAATTGCAGGGGGCGATTAGTTGTCATAGCAGCTGGAAGCCTCATGCAGGCTTCCACAGCTGTACAGGGTATGTGCACCTATCATACCCTCATACAGTGTGAAAGTGTGCCCCCCTAGTGGTCAAATATTCTAGGGGAATTAAATATTAAAGTAAAAAACAATAAGCTTAAAAAAATAAATCTTAAAAGTTTAAAATCACCCCTTTTGCCATTTTACTAATAAAAAAAAAGGTTACACATATTTGGTATCACTGTGTCTGTAAAAGTCCAATCTATTAAAATATAACATCATGTATCCCGCACACTGAACACCATCGTAGAAAAAATTTCATATCCCTAAAACATTGGAATAAAAAGTGATCAAAAAGACAGCTGTACCCCAAAATGGTACCAATAAAAACTACACTTCAGCCCACTTTATTTATTTAAAATTTTTTCACCCTATTTTCCCCCTCTAAAACCTAGGTACGTCTTAGGCTATGTTCACACGGCGTCTTTTTGCACATAACTGCATGCGCATTTCACCGCATATTGCGGGGGAGAGAAGTGACATGTCAATTGTAAGCGCCGCGAACTAAGCATGTCAATGGGTCCGGCCGGGTGCCACCCACCCGTGCTTTGGAAATACATGCTGATCAGCGTGTGCTTCCAAAACACACTGCGTATTGCTTCGTGTAATGTACGCGCCACAATAAGCCGTGTGAACATACCCTTATAGTCCGGTGCGTCTTATAGTCCGAAAAATACTGTAGCTTTCAGTGCTTCTTTGGAGTAAAAACCCTGAGTTCATCCGCAAAGAAGCTGTTCTTTTGTTGCACACAACCAGGTGGTCAATGCCATACCCCTCATCTTACCAACAACAGCCCATAGATATCTGCATCACTACTTGGCCACCAAGCAGGAACTGACCATTGTTGTATTACCAAGTATTAGGCAAAGTAATTTATTCAGTAACTATTCTGTAGATAGATGATACAGGTTGTTCATGGCACAATTTTTTTTAAAATTAGGGATCAGATTCTGTAGGAAGTCATGCAACCCAATAAAACGTAAGGTGGAGCCCAACAGAATCTTATTCGAGTATGTTAAGCCCACCAGAGAAATTAATTTTAAGTAGCTTTATAAAACTTGTCAATGTGCAATGGTAATTGCATAGTCAACATTGGAGCCGTTGTCATTGCACATGCAGGACTAATAGGATACAAGGATTACACCTATGTAATACATAATGTGGAGCGTCCATTGCCGTCTACCCTTTTATGACATTTTTTATTTGGATAAAGCCGCCAGCCGTGTACATTCTGCTTATTACAATGTATCAATTCTTTCTGGCCTGAAACCAGTCACTTTAATGTGTAATGAGTCATGGGCCACAAAATGAGAGAGATGAAATGCAATCTGTCTGAATAAGATTGATGCCTAGCAGAGCACGATAAAAGGGAAATGTACAACCACAATAGCGACATTTAATCTCATTCAGAAGAATTTTATATTAATGCTAAACTTCTAAAATGTCACCAAGGACCTTTTATAGGCAGTGGACAAAGCTCTTAATATCCCAGTGCATAGAAATAAGCAGCATGTGGGGATCACTCAATTAAGAAAAAAAAGAGTCATTAGTTTTCTATTAAAGGAAAATTTCCAATAAATCACCACTAAATTGAATAAAAGATTTCCTTTCCTGTGCAGTTGTCAACAGTGTTCGTTGCTTAATTTTTACTTCTTGTAAAGCTAGGCGACAACCAATATAGCCAATATGACAGCTTAACCCCTTAAGGACCCAGCCAGTTTTGCCCTTTCTGACAGAGCCCCATTTTTTAAATCTGACATGTGTCACTTTATGTGAGAATAACTTTTTGACACTTTTACCTATCCATGTGATTCAGAGATTGTTTTCTCGTGACACATTGTGCTTTAAGTTAGTAAGAAATTTTGGTCCAAACAATCCTTGTTTATTTGTGAAAAACATAAAAATTTCTTGAAAATGTGAAAAAATTGGTCATTTTCAAATTTCTAAAATCTCTGCGCGCAAGACAGATAATTATTCACCACCAAATAGTTTATAACTAGTATCTTCCATATGTTTACTGTAGGTTGGCATAATTTTTTAATTTTTTTTTTTTACGACATTAGGGGGCTTAGAAATTTAGTAGTCATTTCACACATTTTCAAGAAGATTCGCAACATACATTTTTTTAGGGACCAGTCCAGTTCTGACGTGGCTTTGAGGGGCCTGTATGGTAGATACCCCCTGTAAATGACATAATCGAAGACACTACACCCCTTAAAGTATTTACAACAGTGTTTAGGAAGTTTGTTAACCCTTTAGGAATTTTGCAGAAATTAAAGCAAGGTGGAGGTGAAATTTCAAAATTTCACTTTTTTTGCAGATTTAAAATTTTTATCCATTATTCACTGCAACACGGTAGATTTGACCATGGAAATGCAGGTTAATATTGATTCCCCAGAGATATCCCATATGTGTCCCTAGTGCGCTATTTGGCTCAACTACAAGCCTCGGAGTAAGTGGGGCAGTTACTTGACTTTTGGGTCTCATTTTCAATACGATTTTATTTAAGCGCCATTTCAGGCTTGCGTACACCCTAAGGTGCTAAAACTTAGCAATAAACACCTCTAAAAGGAGCCCATATTGGAAACTACACCCCTTAAGGAATATATCCAGGGGTGCAGGGAGTATATCGACTGCACAGGTGTTTCACAGGTTTTTTTTTAGCATTGGGCTATGAAAATGAAAAAAAAAAAATTTTCCCAACAATCTGCAATTTTAGCTTAAAATGTTTCATTTTTACAAAGAATCCTGGAAACAAAGCCCCCCAAATTTTGTTATACAATTTCTTCCAAGTTCAGCAATACCCTACATGTGGGTGTAAATTGCTGTTTGAGCGCATGGCAGGGTGTACAAGGGAGGGAGCGCTATTTGGCTTTTGGAACGCAGATTTTGGTGGGTGCTAGGTCGCTTTTACAAAGCCCCCAAAGTACCAGAACAGAAACCATCCAGAAGTCTCCCAATTTTGGATTCAACACCCCTCATGGATCTCATCTAGAGGTGTATTGAAAAACTTAGAACATGTTCATTCTTCCGTCCGGTTTCTGGGCAGAACATGAACATGTCAGTGGTTGAGGGGGACGGGCGAAGCCGCAAATCGCAGACAGAACCATCCCCAAAACCACGGAAGCCATGTCAAAAAAACAGCTGGATTCTTTAATGAGAATCTGGCCGGTATTTGCTTACTGACGTGTAGACGCACCCTTAAGGTAAAAAGACTTTGGGCCTTATGTATGAAAACTGTCTAGCAGTAAGACTGTCTTTGCTTAAACTTGACGTTTATTCCATTCCTTTAGGCATGTAAAAACCATAAGAAGGTATACACAATGCGTACATAGATACAATCCTTATTTCTAGCATTTGTATGTCTGTATACTTACATAGATATATTTAAAGAGTCGCTGTCATTTTTAGAAACGTTGCATAAAGTAAAGGGGTTTTGCCACAAAAAAAATTTTAGGGGGGAAACTTTCTTTAAATAAAAAAAACTTTTTTCGCCATTTATCATTATTAAACATGCTGTATCATTTTGGTTTTAGCTGCTCCCTTAGTGATCCATAGTGTACAGCTCATCTCTAGGGAATATGGCATTTCATGAGAGTTGCTCAGTCCTGGCCACACATATTCAGACGTCACCTCTCCTCTCAGGCAGCTACTGTCAGTCTTTTCCCTGCTTAGTAATCGCACACACTCCCCCCTTAGTAATTAGTCAAACAGTGCAAATAAATAAAAAGAAACCTCAATCAGGCATGTGAATAGAGAGAAAAAATCCATGTTTATTTCCTGTAGGAATTTGAACCTAGGACCCCTGTGCTAAAAGGCAGATGTGGTAACCACTCAGCCACATTGTAGCTACTCAACTTTTTACATAACATTGTTTGACTACAGTGAGCACACTGTGGGGAAAGGCATGGTAATGTCAAGCCTCTTGGGTCACAAGATTGCATTTCAAAAAAATCATACATCTCCCTTTTGAAAACAAAAGAAAATGAAGAACAAACCCAGGAAAGAAATCCCTTTCGGGTAAAACCCCTTAAACTATACAAGATAAGAGACTTTGTAATATATCTAATTACAGAAAAATGCCTCTTGCACTGATCATGTACTCATTTCACTGCTGACATCCATCTTAAGCAAGGCAGACCTTATGATGGAACAGCTCACTGGGGGATCAAGTTGCAGCTTCTGCCTATGGAGAAGGCAGAAAGCAGGGGAGGAAGCTGTAGTTGTAGTGAGAGAGAGGTACAGACAGACATACAGAAGCTGTTGATTTTATTAAGTGTTATATTTAAGGCCTGGTTTACATCTGTATCAGAGGTTGCATTCAAAGCCTCTATCACACAGTATACCACCCAAAGAAACTCCTAACCTCAAGGTAGAAAGTGATTTCCTGCCTCCAGCAGATCTTTCTGATGTTATATGTAAGAACTTGCTTTATCTGTATAAGTGATCTACATAACTTTCTATAATCTTTGTTCTGCATTATGTCGGATGACATTTTGGGGCCTCATAACCAATTACCAGTTTGCTATAGAACTATGGTTTCAACATACAGTGGTCGTCTTGGAACCAATTAATATTGCATGTTGATGAACCAATGTATACTGTTTATGGGGCACATCATATCAGCTAATCTCCATCCCCCTTTGTATCCATGTTCAGACACAAATCAACAAAAAGATATACAGTCTGCAGAGGGAAAAAACTGCTAAAAATTGCAGAGTCAAATTTATAGAATCGACAGAAATAGTATTATTTCTTATTTTCACACACAATTGATTCTAAAAAGTCTCCCTGAATGACAAGCAATTCAAAGGAGAACAACCTCTTAATATTTTGGAGGAAGCATGAGACGAAGTATGGGCATGAAAATAATCAGTCCCCTGCTGGAGTATTCCTTTATAAAATTATTTGCTTAATATATTTCAGGTTAAAAAAAGCCTCTGCCATGGATCCCCATCTGTCACTGGCAGATCATGCTGGAGAACAGCAACAGTGGAAATTCCTAACATTTGCTGGTTCACACAGCTCATAAAACAAACCTAGTAAATCTAGTACTTATAACAATTATATGTTAGCAGTAAAGATATTCACAGCAACAGAAATATCTACATATAAGTGGGTGGTTCCATCCCAGGGATCTCAGGCTGCATTTGTTTAGAGGAACATAGTTATGAATGGTCAGAGTAAAAAAATATGAAAATAGATCATGTGTTCTTGCTATAATGGACCCTTGAAATAAGCTGATCACAGGATATCCTACTGCCTGGACCTCCCACAACCATTTGTAGTCTGAGGAAGAACCTGGCAACAGGTGTCTCCCTGCAGCACCATGCCAATGAATCATTACATGGTGCCCACTGTAATCGGTTGTGCCTGTAGCATGTCTGGTTCCAGGTCTTCATTAGAGAAAGAGGATGCTCTTTGTGTCTACTCTCCATGCCATCAAATGAAGGGGGTGTCCACCCAAAGGAAAGGCAGGCGCTCTATTCACTTACCAGGAATTGAAGAGGAGCAGATCACAGTGAGCAACCATGGCAGAGGACAGCTTGTTAAGTCTACCACCCGACCCGATCTCTCCGCTCTGCTGCTGATATCAGACTACATTCCTCAATCATCCGAACCTCCCATGCCCGTCTCCAAGACTTCACACGTGCAGCACCAATTCTCTGGAATATGCTACCGCGGGCGATCAGGCACATTCACAACCCGCACAGTTTTAAGAGGGCCCTGATAACACATCTTCTCGGTCTGGTCTACCAAGATCCCTAACTGCTGTCACAGACTTCTGTCACTCCCTGCACTTGGGCACTCACAGGCACTTATCTGTATATAGATGTACAGTCAGGGTGACACGCTCATCCATTTTTCATGTAAACCACCCCCTATTTATGAAACATGGCTGGACCATTGTAAACTTGGCACTTCTCACCCTTCGTCTCCCCCATACACCCTAATAGATTGTAAGCTCTCACGAGCAGGGCCCTCATCTGTAAGTACTTTTAACGTATAATGTCTGTACTTATACCCTCGAATTTGTAAAGTGCTGCGGAATATGTTGCCTCTATATAAATAAGGATTATTATTATTATTTATTAAGTATCAGGGTTTTTTATGCCCACTTTGGCCCCAATTTCATGGATTTTTTTTATAGTGGACATCCCCTTTTTATGGTAGCTTAAAATGATTGGCAGATTTTTAACTTTGTTTAAAAAAAGATCAGACTTCATCAATGTGAATGATCGCAATCTCTGTACAACACTGTAAAATACGTGACATATAAATGATTAACATAAAATGTAAAAAAATGAAAAAAAGTAAAAACATGCCATACTTTCCTTTCTGTGCCATAGTGCCACTTCCCTCCTCTCTCCACCATCTTCTGCCTTGTGCTTGCTGGTCCCAACACACAAAAACACCTGTTCAGCTAATCACTGGCCATAGCAGTGACCCGCCTGTTTGACTGAGCCTGAGCATTCCCAGCCATTTTCTATGCATTGAAACCATGTACCAGGGTGACGAGATAAGTGGGGACCAAGTCGATTGGTAGCAGTGGGAGAACATGATGGAGCATGGAGATAAATATGCTTTTTTCTCTATTAACTTGAAGATATTTATTGTGGGAAAGGCAAAATTTTTCCCGTTTTTGACGGACTTATTGTCACGATCTGTTAAGATCGGTAAAAATAAAGCCCATTTGTTTTGGTGTCACGGCGGGGCCACGGACACGGGTTTTGTATAGTAGTAGGGCAATAATGCCGGACCCGGGGTCGGGTTTTTATTGGAGCAGTCGTAGATTGGGGGGACGGGCTGTTCCCACATCCAGTACTGGGCTTACCGCCCTATTAAGGCCCAAAGCGGGCTCAGTAGGTGGGGTGGTTCCTTACCTTGGTCAAACCCCATGATCAAATGGCCCCCCAGAGGTGAGGGAGGCCTTCCAAAACCGGAAGTCACCCCTATGTAGACAGCCAGATTGGTGGCCCCCCAGATTTCTCGCAAAAAAATTTGTGGTACAAACGATGCCTCAAAATCGGCCCAGGAGCAGTAAAAGTCCCAGGTTTTTCAATGGGGGGGAACATCCCCGGGGTTTCCTCGCAGGAACTGTCCCCTGCCAGCGGAATTACTCCATTATTGAGAGGGAATGCCCTTTGGGCCATTAAATGGCGTCGATTTTCTCTCGGTACTACCTCCTGGGTCGGAAAATTTTAATTGGTGAGGATCATGCCCCTTTTAAAAAAAATTAAGGGAGAAAAGGGGAAAAATGCCGGGGCCCGTTGGTTCCTGGTCTCAGATTTTAAAATTTTCGGGGGGAGCCAGGGCCGGGAAGCTGCGGGGAATGAGATGCCCTTGCTAGGGTATATAGTTTGATGGTGTAGGGGCCCCGTCCCCCGGCATTGGGAAGAGGGGGGGGGGTAATGTAGGAAGGCACAAGGTGCCCTTATTGAGGACATGTGTCACCGATCTGCTTAAGATCGGTTTAAATAAAAACCCCTTTGTTTTGGTGTCAGCGGCAAAACCATGACACAGGTTTTGTAATGTAGTATGGGGGAATAATGCCTTGATCCGGGTCGGGCTTTATTAGCAGTTTTAGAGTTGGGTGGGAGGGGTGCTCCCACATCCATCCTGGGCTTACCCCTCATATAAGGCCAGTATGCTCAGGTGAGGAGGGGGGGTGGTTTTTTTACCTTGGTCAAACTGCTCAGAGGACGAATGTTTGCAGGAGACCCAAACTGGGGGCTAATCCCTACAATAAAAATATTTTATATATATATATATATAAAATATATTATTTATAATATATATATAATTTTATATATATTATATATTATATACCACAAAACATACAATGGTTTTTGGAACCAATTAAAATTGTGGGGGGTTTTTGGATATATATATATATATATATATTTAAAATAAAAATATATATAATATAATTAAAATATATTATATTATTATAATATATATAAATTATAATTTTCTTTCATTTCTTTTGATTTTTTGTTTGGTGAAAAACCAAAAACCAACAAAAGTTTTACATAGTGTTGTGGCCTCAACATGCAATGGTTGTTCTGGAACCAATTAATATTGTGTGTTGAGGGATATATATATGTAAAACTTTTGTTGGTTTTTTGGGCCCCAAAATTTCACCAACATAATGCAAAACAGAAATGAAAGAAAATTAAGCAGATACGAATACAGATAAAGAAATCCTTATATATATATATATAACAGTTTGAAAGAGCTGCTGAGTGCTGGGAAGCACTTTCTATTTTGATGGACAGGAGTTTCTTTGGGTCATAAACTTTATATACAAGGTACCAGATGAAGTGCCCTTTCCTGGTGCTCAAAGGAGCAGTTTATCCTGATACATGTAGAGAGCAGTACAGGACACGTAGTATCGTATTGTACTGTAGAGAAGCGCTCCTAGAATGTCAATCACTGCATGCACTGCACTAATACAGATATTTTAAGTAAAATGTTCATGATAATCAGTTGGATCAGTGTCTGGGACATTGTATCTTAAAAACCACACTCAACATACAGTGGTCTTTCCCATGACATTGTATGTTGAAAATATTATATCCTGAGGACATTGAAACCTGAGGTACCACTGTATATATAGTCCACAGAAAAAGAAGCAGCACTTCCTAAAAAGAACTAAAGCGGGATACCAGCGAAAGAAGAGCCGGGTTTAACCCCTTAAGCCGAACGCCTGAAAAGTAGTTAATGACCAGAACATTTTTTTATTTTTGGCCTCCTGCGTTTAATCAGTTTTAACTTTTTTATTTTTTCAATTACGCAGTTGGATGAGGCCTCGTTTTATTCGAGACAAGTTGTACTTTATAAGGGAATAGTTTAAGTACACTTATAAATAATTGCAGTATTTTTTTTTTTTTTTACAAAAATTTTTTTGGTTTTTTTAATTTTTTTTTTACACCATTCACATTTCCCACTTAATAACTTGTTAGATTAATTCTACAGGTTATTACGGTCGTGTGGATACCAAATATGTGTAGGTTTTTTTGTGCGTGTAATTTATGTACAATTATTTTTTATTAAATATTTTTATTTTATTATTTATTTTTTTTATTCTTTTTTTTTACACTTTTTATGGTTTTTTTGTACTTTTTTTGACTCCCATGAAGGGAGAACTGTTTAAATTTTTTTTTTTTTTTTTTTTACACTTAGTAATGTATTAGCATATTCATATATGCTAATACATGCTAATCTGTATCAGTCTGACACAGGCAGTGATTAGGACAGCACACAGTGCATCCTAATCACTGGCTTCTTACACAGACAAACTCTGGGGCCATGCTAGGTCCCCAGAGCTGACTGTGCAGCCGTCCCTGAGCTCTGTCGGGTGACCGGGCGTTCCGATCACCCGACAGAGCAGGGGATCCCTTTATTGCGCTGCGGTAACGCACCGCCGCAATCAAAGGGTTAAAGCATCGGGTTTCGGAGGTTTCCTCCGCTCCCCGATGCCTGCAGGAGATGCTATGGGATCGGGGCTGTGTAGTTCAGCCCCAATTCTAGCGCAGCTGTGGCGCCGGGCGCCGCAAACCCCGATGTCTGCAGCGACGTCAAAAGACGTCGCTGCAGACGAACGACCCGCACCGGCCGCCGTCAAAAGACGGTGCGCGGTCGTTAAGGGGTTAAAGCCCAAAACTGTAGATAATAATAAAAAACTTTGCAGCACGTCCTCAGGTTATGGTTTCAAAGAAAAAAGGGTTTATTCCCACATATCACAAAGACAGACATTTTGGCTCCCTCACAGAGCCATTTTCAAAAGCGTTTTTTGTTTGAAACTATTACCTAAAGATGTGCTGCGAAGTTTTCTATTATTATCTATGTATGTATGTATGTATGTATGTGTAAAACACATATGTCACAAAAGTATCTCACAAAAAAGTGTCTTACAAAAAGTAAGTACACCCCTCACGTTTTTGTAAGTATTGTATTATATCTTTTCATGGGACAACACTGAACATATGACACTTTGTGTCAGGACTGCACTACTGGCCCTTTTAGGATTTTGTTTCTGCCTCAGCCAGGGTGTTTGCTCGGCTGTGTCGTTTTGTTGGTTCTCAGATTTTGGCTGGTCTTTTTGGTGACTCTCCCGTTCTGTCCTTTGGTACTTCGCATACTCCTGGTTTGACGTCGGCCCGTACAATTATTCTTTATTAGTGGCTTCTGTTCCTTGTTTGTCTGACACATGTTTTACTAGGTACAGCTTAGGAAGAGATTTGAGTGTGGGGATGCCTTTTTTAGGGGCGGTTGCCCTGCTTAGGCAGGCTAAGGCAGGGCGAGACTAGGACGTCCCTTATATGTTGATATAATGTAAAGTAGTCAGTGTACAGCTTGTATACCAGTGTAAATTTGGTGTTACCTCAAAATAGCTCAACATACAGCCATCAATGTCTAAACTGCTGGCAACAAAAGTGAGTACAAATTGTGAGTAAAAGAGACAAATTGTGCCCAAAGTGTCAATATTTTACATGACCACCATTATTTTCCAGCACTGTCTTAACTCTCTTGGGCATGGAGCTCACTAGAGCTTCACAGGTTGCAGCCACTGGGATCCTCTTCCACACTTTCATGATAACATCACAGAGCTGGCGGATGTTAGAGACCTTGCACTCCTCCACCTTCCATTTGAGGCTGCCCCACAGGTCTGGAGACCTGATTGGCCAGTCCAGCACCTTTACCCTCATTTTCTTAAGCAAGGCAGTGGTCTTCTTGGAGGTGTGTTTGGGGTCGTTATCATGTTGGAATACTTCCCTGTGGCCCAGCAGGGAGATAATCATGCTCTGCTTTAGTATTTCACAGTACATGTTGGCATTCATGATTTCCCCAATGAACTGTAGCTTCCCACAGGTGGCAGCACTCATGCAACCCCAAACCACGATACTCCCACCACCATGCTTGATTGTAGGCAAGACACACTTGTCTTTGTACTTCTCACCTGGTTGCCGCCACACATACTTGACACCATCTGAATCAAATAAGTTTATCATAGCCCTTTTTAAACCAAATTACATGCTTCCAGTAATTCATGTCCTAATCTGCTTTTCTTCAGCATACTGTTTATGGGATTTCTTGTTCATCATCTTTAGAAGAGGCTTCCTTTTGGGACGACATCCATGCAGACCAATGTGATGCAATGTGCGATGTATGGTCTGAGCACAGACAGGCTAACACCTCACCCCTTTAACCTCTATTTTGAAAAGACAATTTCTAGGTATAACTCAACTTCTTTGGTTGCCATAACGAGTAGAACCTGTCTTGTTAAACTGCTGTGTGGTCTTGGCCTCCGTGCTGCAGCTCAGTTTAAGGGTGTTGACAATCTTCTTATAACCTAGGCTATCTTTATGTAGAGCAACAATTCTTTTTTTCAGATCCTCAGACAGTTCTTTGCCATGAGGCGACATGTTGAACTTCCATTGACCAGTATGAAAGCAATAACACCAAATTTAACACACCTGCTCCCCATTCACATCTGAGACCCTGTAAGAGTATGTTCACACGGCGTCTTGCCTCCGTAAGAACATCCGCTTTTCTGATGCGTCTCTGGGTCCATCAGAACGGACCCAGAGACGCATCTTACAATTAGCAGTGAGTTTATCACTGCCGGCAATGATGAACACGCAGCGGCATTCACATGAGAGATCTCCGCTGCGTGTTTGCATCGCGCCTGTCAGATCCGTCGTTCGGAAGAGATTCAAGAAATGACATGCAATTCTTGGATCGCATCTGAAAGACGAACCCGACATGTGCAGGGCAAGCGCGCAGCGGCGATCACTCATTTGAAAGCCGCTGCGTGTCTGTCATTGCCGGCAGTGATAAAGTCACTGCTAATTGTTAGATGCGTCTCTGGGTCCGTTCTGATGGACCCAGAGACGCATTAGAAAAGCGGGTGTTCATACGGCGTGAAGACACCGTGTGAACATACTCTAACACTAACGCTGTACATGACACTGTGGAGAAAAATGGCAAATTAGGCACAATGTGTCAATTTTCACTTAGGGATGTATTCACTTTTGCTGCCAGTGGTTTAGACATTGATGGCTGTGTGTTGAGTTCCTTTGACATTGACAAGCTGTTCACTGACTACTTTACATTGCATTAACATATCATATCTTCAGTGCTGTCTCATGAAAAGATATAATACAATATTTACAAACATGTGAGGGGTGTACTTACTTTTGTGAGATAATGTATATAAATATGGTTCCTTCACGTATTATTATGAGCAATTGATGATAAATCTGTCCATTTAAATGTTAAAAGGGTTTCCCCACTATTGATATGTATCAGAGGCCCCCATCAATCTAGCAGTAAGTCCCAGTGATCAGACATTTATCCTCTATCCTGTGGACAACTGATATATGTCAATTGTGGGGAAACCCCTTTAACATTTAATTGGACAGATTAATCAACAAGTAACATATCATAGATGGAGGAAGCGGCAATATTATTGAAACTGCAGATTTCTTTTTCAAGCTCTATAAAAGCTTTCACTGCCCACAACAAGCAAACACCAATATAAAGAAGTGAACGTGGGTTTATTGTACTCCTCAGTCACAGCATTGGCTATGTGGCACTGCCATCTAGTGCTCATCATCATGGCTTGCAAATCTGTGTTCTGAAACCAGTATTGTACAGCAGGATATAAATCCAGTAATCTCACCCTGAGCACGCACACTGCTCTGAATTATTTTTAATTGTTT
Source organism: Phyllomedusa bahiana (assembly GCA_025379985.1). NCBI lineage: Eukaryota > Metazoa > Chordata > Amphibia > Anura > Hylidae > Phyllomedusa > Phyllomedusa bahiana. The sequence continues at coordinate 29,592 of JAODAL010008472.1, forward strand.
TCAGCTCTCAGCCTGTATTAACTAATTTCACAGCAATCCGCTCAGAGAAATAAGCCAAGTGGGACAGTCCGGGAAACCTGGCATAGTTAGACTGTACATAATCATGCAACTTTATAAGGAAAATTTTACATGTATAGCATGATCTAAAGCAGGGGTGCATAACATATAGCCCCAGTGCCATTCTGAGCGGTCCCCAGCAATCAGTACACAAATTATATGCTTTATCTCTGTCCTCATACTTTAGAAAGTAATATTCATCTTTTGTCAGCCGCATCCAACTGATGGCACTATTATGGTGGGCACTGTAGGGCTGGCTCTGTTATGGTGGGCACTGTATGGCTGGTGCTGTGATGGTGGGCAGTGTGTGTGGCTGGTGCTGTTATGGTGGGCACTGTGTGGCTGGTGCTGTTATGGTGGGCACTGTGTGGCTGGTGCTGTTATGGTGGGCACTGTAGCGGTGCCTCTGTTATGGTGCACACTGTGTGGTTGGTGCTGTTATGGTTGACTCTGTGTGTGGCTGGCACTGTTATGGTGGGCACTGTGTGGCTGGTGCTGTGATGGTGGGCACTGCAATGCTGGTGCTGTTATGGTGGGCACTGTGTGGCTGGTGCTGTGATGGGAGGGCAATGTATGGCTGGTGCTGTAATGGGAGGGCACAGTATGGCTGGTGCTGTTGTGGTGGGCACTGTATGGCTGGTGCTGTTATGGGGGGCAGTGTGGCTGGTGCTGTTATGTTGGGCACTGTAGGGCCGCCTCTATTATGGTGCTCACTGTGTGGTTGGCTCTGTTTGGGTGGGCATTGTGTGGATGGTGCTGTTATGGTGGGCACTGTGTGGCTGGTGCTGTTGTGGTGGGCACTGTGTGGCTGGTGCTGTTGTGGTGGGCACTGTTTCTGGCGCTGTTGTGGTGGGCACTGTGTGGCTGGTGCTGTTGTGGTGGGCACTGTGTGGCTGGTGCTGTTGTGGTGGGCACTGTGTGGCTGGTGCTGTTGTGGTGGGCACTGTGTGGCTGGTGCTGTTATGGTGGGCACTGTGTGGCTGGTGCTGTTGTGGTGGGCACTGTGTGGCTGGCTCTGTTATGGTGGGCACTGTGTGGTTGGTGCTGTTATGGTGGGCTCTGTGTGTGGCTGGCGCTGTTATGGTGAGCACTGTGTGGCTGGCGCTGTTATGGTCGGCACTGTGTGGCTGGTTCTGTTATGGTGGGCACTGTATTGCTGGCACTGTTATGGTGGGCACTGTGTGGCTTATGCTGTTATGGTGGGCACTGTGTGGTTGGTGCTATGTTATGGTGGGCACTGTGTGGCTGGTGCTGTTATGGTGGGCACTGTGGGGTTGGTGCTATGTTATGGTGGGCACTGTGTGGCTTATGCTGTTATGGTGGGCACTGTATGACTGGCTCTGTTATAGTGGATACCGTGTGGCTGGTGCTCTGTTATGGTGGGCACTCTATGACTTGCTCTGTTATGGTGGGCACTGTTGGCACTATCAAGCTGTATATGCTACTTTAAGCAGCCTAAAAGAACAATTCAGTAAAAAAAATGTTTTTGCTTTATCTATGGATTTCTTTCTCAACTGAGTATTTCTGACATAATCATGGCAGATCCACAAGATCGACCATAAAAATGTCTGATAGGTTGCAGACTCCAGAGAGGCGGAAGTGATGGAGAGGAGGCCATGTATGTCTGCTGTTCTCTCTGGTTATAGTAGTGAAACAGCCATAGTTCTGTAACCCCAAAAACTACAAAGAAAATAGTCTCATCTCCTCTTTCTGGAGAAGGGGATACCCCAATCTGATCTCTGGCAGTGCAAAAAGTGGAACCAAGGCCTCCCAGCTATTGTGGGTAACTTCTATAGGAGTGCCATAAAGGGCTCAGATGGGGAGAACCCCTCTAAGATTCACTGTGGGCCCCGGGAGAGGTACAATATGACAATGGGGCCCTTTGAACAGAAAAGGTTGTGCACATCTGATCTAAAGTTCTATAGTACTAAAGCAAAATTTGGATTGAGCATCTGTTCATTATCTGCCATCTATACACATGTATATTCATGACGGCTTAAAGTTGCCATCACCTGGACAATCTGACTAGACATGGAGGGACAGGCTGAAAAATAGTAGGTGGAGACTGTGAAGGAAATGGAACAACTGTGCTGATCGCAATAAAATATTAATGTATTTAGAACGTTTACGCTCACATGAGCGAAATTGCTTCTGTTCATGGGTCAGCTCTGGTGACGGCTAATAGGATCTGCCTAGGTTCCATCATTTTGGTGGCAATAATAGCACTACATTTGGTAGACTCTAAGGACAAGGTGATAAGTTATCTAAGGATAAAGGGGCTGTGTCAGTTTTCTGGTGTACTTTATAGGGGTTTTATCGTTACAAAGTTCATGTCTCAGATTATGGGGACAGTATAAATATGCCCTTTTGTAAGTGGGTTGGAGTACGTCTGTCCCGGTTTAGCAGATATGAGCATCTCTGTAAATCTGTCTTCTATTTCTGCTGTTGCTGGTCAGAACGGCCCCTGGTCGATTCTTGCACCCTAGACACGCCCCCTGCACTGTGATTGGCTGGCTGACATTTCATTCAGCCTGTTGGGATACGCCCCTAGACAGGAAACGCCCCGGCCACGCCCCCTGCGCTGTGATTGGCTGCCTGCACACTCGGTGTTTACTCCCCTCTGAGCTGTTAAAATCGATAGTGAAACCAAAGTCTGCTCGCTCTATACTCCTCTCTCAGCTTTAGGGTCAATGTTCTGGGCAATTACTGGCTGTTTAAGGGGCTTTTGCCAAGAGGTTGATTCACCTCCTCACAGGTTCAGTCCTTAAGCTGCTACTTGGAAAAGAAGGCGTTCTGTTCCTCAGATCGAATGCAAGCCCCGCCTCCTTATGATGTCATCACCTGTAGTGTATCACACAAGGATTCAACACTGTGTGCATAAGCTGCTTATATAGTGCAGTGCTTAGGTGATCAACTCTGCATGAGAGAGGTTGGGAGTTCAAGCCCCATCAGTAGTTTGTTTTTTTTTCTTTAAAATTTGTACACATATGTAAAGATATGAAAATATATTTGTAGACATCTATAATTTTATTTATATACACACACAAAGCTCCCCTATATAGTGTCCCATCCTTGCAGTCACACCAAGCACTTCCAACATACGTGATCCAATGCATATATTCTGGGGGATGAGACATGATATAGGGGAGACCTGTATGTGTATATATATATATCATTATAGAGATTAACATATATATTTTAGGTCTCTCTACATATGTGTAGAATTTAGGAGGAAAAAAAAATACCCTGTGAGGGACTAGAACTCCAAACCCCTCCGTTGTAAAAGCAATAGTCTACTGCTCTACCTCTGCACCACCAGCCCAAGTTAGTTACAAGCTGAGCAGGGCCTTCTCTCAAAGCTGATTTGTTTCTCCCCCCACTGTGTTCACTCACATGTCACTGACAGCAAGCAGAGGTCTTTACTTGAAGCTGACATTTGTAGTAGAGTAAAGATCTCTGCCTGTTGTCAGTACAATTTGGATGAACACCACTAGAAGTAAGAGCTGCTGGCTTTCAGTTGTGTGTAAACTAAGACATATGACAGGTGCTTGCTGGAGTTTGGAGCCTCAAGGCTGCAGACATAAGAAGCATGCAGGAGGCTACAGAGCTGTTATATCCAGACAACCTTCTGCATCCCCTGCTTCATACAAAATGATGATGTCACAGTTCTTCAGTGAGGGGAGACACGCCTCCTGGGAGGAGAGACACGCCTGCTGACAGGAGAGACACGCCCCTGGATTTTAAACTCAATCTGAGAAAATTAGCTGAACAGCACGAGCAGCTCAAACGAGAACACCCCTTTAAGCCAAAAAGAATGTATGAACAGGTGCACTCCAAACTTTGGCGCAATCAGTCCCTTTGTAATGCGCCAAACACAATTTTTAAAGCTCTTAAGATTTGGGGGGGGAGGGGAGCACCACATTCATAGACATTTATGATTCTTTGACGCCAAGCCTAAGCGCAGAACAGTCGTATTGGCACTAGACTGCGCCTGTATGTATGACCTACAGAAGAACAGCTTCATACATTCTGGCACATTCTACACTACCTTAAAGCTATTTAAAACTGGCCTGTCAGTACCAACATTCATACATGTCACCCTAAGTGTCAACTTTTTTTGACCACACCTACAATATAAGAACTGGGTCAATAAATCAAACATCAAAATCGGAACTACTACCCAATAATATAACATCGATAAAGAAGTAGCAAGACCAATGAATATAAAACAAAACTTTATTATTATTGTCCATATAAAACCATGTAAAAATAATGCATAAATTGGAAGACACCACCTCCTACGCCCCGAGACAAGTACAATAGAATATCCCCAGTAGTATAAACCAGTGAGTAAAGCGACAAACAAATTATTGTGCAAGTGTACAAATAGAATGCCACAGAGTCACAGGTAGCTTCAGACTCTCACTGCCTGTCCAGACTGTAGGTGATTCTATAGCAGCAATTAACATATTTAGCTTGTCTATAACTAGCTGAGTGTTACAAAGACATAAGTGCAGAAGATTTAATCCATGTAACCAAAGCTACAGAGCTCTGAGGAGTAAAAACAATTGCTTATATGTAAACAAACTAATCTTGTTAGAGATAAAGTCTCTGCTCCCTCTGACGTCACTCCCTGCTCTCTGTTTAATCTGGAAGAGAGATATGGACGGTAAACGAAAAAAATATTTGTGTGCACTCACAGCAGAAAAAAATCTCCTGCCCAGGGCCACATCAAAAGAGCAATGCATTTAGAAGAAGTCTTCATTTACCGTTCCATACATGTTGAAATCTAATCTTTTTAGTGAGAAAATATCTTTAAAGGGGTTGGCTCCCCTTGGAGTTTTATAGATGCATCCTGTCACTTCCTGGTCAGACTGTCTGTAATTAGCATATAAGCTCCATGCATTCACTCTGTGCATTCAACTCAGTGTATTCAGTCTGCTAATTAGTTTAGATTAGCTCAGAAGCTTTCTGAAACTGCTAGCAGGAGATTTAGCTAAAGTAAACAGTACTAATTGCAGGCTTTTGTGAGAAACATAGATAACACACACACACACACTCTGACTCTGGCTGCCAGGACCTGTGTGATGACATCACACCCTGCTATTACAAAGAACAAACAGCAGGGGAGAAAAGAGTACACAGGTCGGTCACTGGGGGAACAGAAACAGCCAGGGAGGTGATAAATTCACTTGTAGTTCCTTAACAAAAAAAAGATGAAAAAGAAATGTATTTGTAAAATTTCTTAATTTAGTGTTCCCTACATTTTGAAAGCTAATATTTGTAGTGAGACAATCCCTTTAAGGATAATAATATAGTAAAAAAAAAAAAATAATTATTGACCCAAATCTAGAAAATACAATATAGTGCACAGGGGAGCGCTAAACCCCAACATGTGTTTTGCTTGGTCATGTGCGGAGGATTGCTGTTCCCTCTTGTTCCGCCCGGCACTACATTGTATTTTCTATACTCAGGTCAAGGGTTTTATCAATATTATTGCCCTTAACATTGTCAGCTATTTTTTTCTGTGAGTTTTCACTTGGCATTGTATTTGTACATTTGTCCATTACTCGCAGATTTATACCTGCGGCCTTCCGCAGTATCTGGCACAGGTGGCGTGAGTGTCATCACGCTACCTGCGCAGCCTGATGACATCACAGTGCCAGAAGATATCGGAGCGCATCGGAGCAGCTGGGAAAGGTGAGTACTTGTAATTTTTTTTCTTTTAAAAACCCTGCCTATACCTGCCTATGCAAATCCTAAACAAATCCAAACTCTAAAATATAACTTTTAATATATACCAATAAAAATACGGTTTCTAATCCAAAAAATCTATTAAATCAATGTAAAATAAAAGAACACTCCCCCTATCTACTTTCCCAAAAACTTTTCCTAAAAATAAAACCTTGTAATGTCCTGAAAGGGAAGGCCTAGCCCCTTTTGGGGCTCCCCCTTTAAATCACTTTGTGTCCCCAATCAAACACCAAAATATTCCCATATATATATCTCGTTGCGTTTTTAAAGGGATATATCAAATAAAAATTCCAAAAACACACAGTTATCATTATTAATATAAAATTTCCCATATAAAGTTCTAAAAGGTACGGGTCCCACTAATAAAAATCTGCAATTTTTTTTTTTAAATTCTTTAGGGTAAATGTCTATATTATCTTTCCCGTTTAGGAACATAAGTTTAAATTTATCCGGGCATCTTTTCCCCAAGATAAAACAAATCTTACCCCTCGACGCTTTTTTTCCCCCCCCCCATATTAAAAGGGTTCATCGGGGAGGATCTCCTATGGGGGACGTCACACTGACTCAAGATAGTAGTCCCTTGATAAGCGGGAAAATCTCTTTGCCCAAATATCCCGTCTTAAATAAGTTACCGCAAAATTCGCCTTTTCCAAAGGTGAAACTCACCATCGGGTCTTCAAAACGCACGGGCCATGCCCCAGCTTAGATGGCCCAGAAAAAACCAGCGCCTTTCCCAGCCGCGCAACGCCCCGTTTTCCCGGCGTTTGAAATTACTACTGGTGGGGCTTTGGGCGGAGGACGGGTACCAAATAAAAACCAGACCCCCAAAACCGCGCTTGTCCCAAACCCACTGGGCGTCACTTTTCCCCCGCGCGTGGGCCCCCCGGCATCATTATTTTCCAGGATCATCTACGCACGGCTTTCTAAAGGAAAATTAACCGGGGAGATAGACCACCAAGCCGCAGGTGGGGGCCCCCGTTACAAACCCGGATTACATCCTGTGGTTAGTATGGGATATACATATCACAATAAAAAAACCCAATATACAGGTTATATACTTTAAAATCCCATTTTTGGGTTGGTCAAACAATAAAATTTTTTTTTTTTATATAAACTTTTTTCCATTAGGCCAGTTTATCCCGGGAAAATTCCAAAAAAAGGGATCCCCAAATAAAACACAGAGAACCATCATTTCAAAAGTAAATAAATTTACGATGAAATTAAAAATTTATAAAATTTTGGGGAACAAGAATATATCATCCCTAAGATAACAAATCTTGTGGCCTATTTGCCGATACATTTCCCTATCCTTATGACCCTTTCAGGATATCAAAGATATTTTTAAAATTTTATACACAAGGGAATTCAAAAAAAAAAACACCCAAAAAATATAGTTTTTCATTAAAGACCCTTCGGGGTTTTACCCCGTTTTTTTTCTAAAGGCCCACTCGGGTTTCCCTTTAAAAAAGTAATTTTTTTCAAGTTTTCCCCTTTTCTAAATGTCAGTTTTTTTCTTTTCCATACACAGGAACATCACCCGAGGAGTTCTCCCTAATCTCCATCCAGATATCCCCGGAAAAAAGGGGTTTGTAAACGCCCTAGGGTTGCACACCCCTAATGTTCAAAAATTTGCGGATTTTTAAAATGTCTGGTCGTTTTTACCTATATATTTTTTTCCCCACAACAAAATTACAGAGATAAACAATTTCCCTGGGTACAGAAATTCAAAAAATTTCCGAATCGCATAGGTCTTCCCTGCCCACCGAACTTTTTAAACCCCTTTAAGTCTGGAAAAATTTTTACTTGCAAAAATTATACACCCTTTCCAAAATCAAAAAATTTCCCAACGGTTTACTTTCAAACCAGGGTCCCTTTTGGGTTTTGGTGATGTAAATGGCTGTGAAACCCTACCCCTAAAATGATCTTCCTTTTTCTATATGTCACTTGGGGATTTTTTGAGAGACAGTCACTAGATCTTTATCAAAATGTTTTATACCCCAATATCTCCGAAATGTTTTCCCATTACATATTATTTCGGTTGTCAAGGGCCCCTATTATCCTAAATTTGGGGTTTCCTAATCTTTTGGGCCCCCGGGTTAAATTTGATTTTTTCCCTGTCATTTCCCTAAGTGCGTTTTTTAAATCCCAAGGCTTCAATACGAGGGAGGATACCCCCTTTTCCCAGGAACCTATCCTTGAGGCCCTTTTCCCTTTTTTGGTAAAAATCTCTTTTTTCTGGAGCATTTTTTCTACGTATGGGTAGGTTTTGCCCCTTTGGGGTACCCTCTTTTTTAAGCTTTTCGGGGTGAAAAAAAACCCCAAACCGCAGGAGGCTATTAGTAGCCTTCCTTCCCCGATGAGTCCAGGTTTTATAAAACCCCAAATCACCCCGGGGAAGATCCAAAAGATCCAAAAAAACTATTTCCGACAAAATGAATTAAAAATTTGTAAATTTAAAACCCAAAATCTCATTACTGTTCAATCCCTGAAAAAAATTCTTTTAAGGGAGGGTTTTCCCCGTCCCCTTGCCACAGCAGAAAAACGTCATCTAAAAAACTCCCCCAGTAAAGAAATTTTTTTGGGGAAGGAACCCCCTTTCCATTTCCTCTCCAACACCAGGGCCCTCCCCCCAGACCACCCCGGGAAACAAAAATTTGCATACATGGAGGAAATGGGCTCTCATGGCGGTACCCCTGAGCTGGGGGGTAAAAACCCCTGGGCCCCAAAGAGGAAATAGTTATGGGTAAAAAATTTAATTCCAAATTTAAAAGGACCTTTTTTGTTTTTTTTTAAAAAATTTTGTTCCCCCCCCTTTCCAAAGGAAAATTTTCAGGGAATGGAGGCCCCAGGGTGCGGAATATTTGCTATAACAGTCCCCTTAAAACCCAAACTGGGGCCCAAACCATACATCCTTCCGATTTTAAATTCCCCTCCAATTTCCCTTTAGGGGGTCACCCGGTACCTCTCAGATAGGAAGGAAAGGCTAACAAAGTCCCTGAGTACCTTGCCACAAAAATTTCCAAAATATTTGTGTCAAAAAAACCCAATACCCACACAAACGGGGGGGACCCCCTCAGGGGGACCAAACCTTTAGCCCCTTGGGGAAATGCTTTAAAACGTTGAACTTGGGGTTTTTTTTCCGGGAGAAAAAAGCAGCCTCACCCTTTGGACAGGATCCCTTCATTAAAACCATGTTTTAAAAAAGTTTTCAAGTTCCCCCAAAATCTTTCCGGGGGGGTCACTTTTCAGGTAGAATATCCTGTTCGATCCCCAAGTTTTTCCTTTTAACTATGCGAATACCCCAAAATTGGTCCCATAACCACAATTTTCCCCCCCCCTTATCTGAGGTTTTTAATATTATATCAGGATCTGTTTCAAGGGGAAAGCAACGCTTGAATCCTTGTTGGGTAAGATTTTGCCTATTCCCAGATTTGTGGTTTTTTGGCTCGTTAAGGACTCAAGGTCTTTCATTACCATTTTCCCCGAAACATAAACTATTTCTTTGTTTCCCTTTTGGTGGGGAAACCCCCCCCCCTGGTTTTTTTTTTTCCCCCCCCCCCCCCCCCCCCCCCCCCCCCTTTTTTTGGTCCCCCCTTTTAAAAAGTTTGGGGGGCCAAAATTCATTAAAAAAATTTGACCCCCCTTCTAATAACTCAATGTCCCCCAATCCTGTTAGATCTTCCCAAAAAGAAATTCCCAAAATTTCCCACAAAAAAAGTTTATCATTATTCTTAAAAAATTTAAACCATTAATTTTACGCACCCAAAAAAGTTTTAAATCCTTTACCCCGTTTTAAAAATTTACTAAATCTAGTTGTAGGGACATTTGACAAAAACCCCTTTAATGAACAAATTAAATTTTTCCTGTGTAATGTTTTCTGAATAAAAATTAATTATTTGGTTTTTACCTCTGCCTTTCCTTTTGGGACTTTTTGGGGGGTTTCATTGTACTTTCCCCCGGGCATGGGGCGGTTTCCCACCGGGTTGGGCTAAAAAAGGGATTGGGTGATGAGGAGGGTGAGGAGGGAAAACAAAACCTTTCCCAAAGGCCGGGGGGCCCTTGTCATTTTGGGGTTCTTTGTTTCCCCTTTTTAAAATTTGATTAACATATTTTTTCCCCCCCCAATTCTTTCCCCCCTTCCTTTTATGTCTCCATTCTCTAAACCTCCCGATCTAAATCCTCCTCTATTTTCCCTATTTTTAAACCCCCCCCTATGTACTGTTGTTGTATAATTTTTTAGTGTCCGAAATCTCAAAATTTTAGGAGATAACTGTCCCCCTTTTTTTCCTCTTTAAACAAGTTGGAAAATGCCTTCCCCTTTCCCTTTAAATTTTTCCCCCCCCTCCTTAAATTTTCTGCTTATGCTTACGTTTTTTTCAATAAAACATGGGAATTTTTCAAAAAGGGAAATTTTTTTTAAAATTTTTCAGTCTCGTAAAGTTGGGCCGATCTTAATTTTTTGCTTTTCTCAAATTTTCTCCTTTAGCTTTTGGTTTTTTTCTCTGGGAAAATTTTTTTTTTTTCTTCCTCCAAAAGATTTTTCATTTTTAAAATTCCCAAAGATGACCCTTTAAAAACTCCTCCCCCCACTTTTTGGTTTTTTTGGGGATCTAGACCCGGGGATGGGCCCTTAACCTGTGATCTCAGCCCTCTGGGGTACTATTTTTGGGGCCCTAATATATTTTCTCTAGGCATTAAATTTTTCCCCAAAAAAGTTTTAAAATTTCTCCTTTTTAAGCAATGTACAACTTTTAAAAATTTAACTTTTTAAATTAATTTTCTGGGTACTCCCCTCCTATTTTCACACTCAGAAAAAAATTCTTTGTTTACATTTTCCAAACCTTTTCTCTGAACCATTTACGCTCTTTTAAAAAAAACCTTTCCATTAAAAAAAAATCACAGAAAAAATTTTCCTCAAAATCAAATTTAAGGCCCCAAAATGGTTTTGGGAAACCCAAAAAAACCAGTCACTGAGAAAATCCAAAAACAAAATCCAAACTCTAAAAAAATAACTTTTAAATATATACCCATAAAAATAGGGGTTTCTAATCCCAAAATTTTATCAAAATCAATGTATTTAAAAACACATGTCCCAATCTATTTCCCCCTTTCACTTATAAGTGAAAGGGGCAGTGTTTTTATATTACATTTTTTTTAGAAAGATTTTGGATTTAAAAAACCCGTTTTTTTTAGGGGTTATAATTAAAAGTTTTTAATTTTTAGAGTTTGGATTTTTTTGGGATTTTCTCAGGGACTGGTTTGTTGCCCAAACCCATATGGGACATAGGGGAAAAGAGGAGGTTTTTAGATCGGGAGGTAAGAAGGGAAACAACCCAAGGGAAAGGGGGGAAAGAATTGGGGGGGGACAATATGTATAAATAAAATATAAAAAGGAACAAAAAACCCCCCATATGACAAGGGCCCCCCTTTTTGGGGAGGGATGTCTTCCCCCTCACTCCCATCATAAAATCCCTTTTTTAGCCCAAAACCGGTGGGATCCGTCCCTTGCCCAAGGGGAAAAAGTACAAAAAACACCCCAAAGTCCCAAAAGAAACCCAGAGGAGAAACAAAAAAATTAATTTACCCAAAAGAAACCCCTTACACAGGAACAATTGATTGTTCTATTGAAGGGTTTGTCATATGTCCCTTACAACTAGTTTTTAATTTAAAAATTTAATGGGTAAAGGTTTTTGAACTTATTTGTGTGAAAAATTTAGGGGGTTTAAAATTTTTTTTTAAAGAATAATGATAAACGTATTTGTAAGGAAATTTTGGGAATTTTATTTAAAGATCTAACAGGATGAGGACTTTGGGATTGAGTTATTAAAAGGGAGGGGTTTCGAATGGTAATGAATTTGGGCCCCCCAAAAACTGTTTTTAAAGCCCAAAAAAGCACCGGGGGGTTTTCCTCCACCACAAAAAAACCCCAAAAATTAGATATTTTTCTAAAATTTTTAATAAAAGGGACCTTGGTCCTTAAAGAAAAAAAAACCCACTATCGGGGAATGGGAAAAACCCTTACCCAACAAGAGATTCAAGCTTTGTTTCCTTTAAAATTAGATCCGATAAAATTTTAAAAAACCCTAGATAAGGGGGAAATATTGTGGTTAGGGGACCATTTGGGGAATACGCAAATGGGGTAAAAGAATTTTGGGAGGCCCGAACGGGGTTTGCTATCCTGAAAAGTGACCCCACGGAAAGATTTTTGGGGGGAACTTGAATCTTTTTATTTTACATGGTGTAGTTTAAAGGGGTTCCTGCCCCAAAAGATAAAGGCGTTTTTTTTACTCCCAAAAAAAAAACCACAAGTTGCAACGTTTTACGCATTAAACCCAAGGGAAATAAAGGTTTGGCCCCCCTGAGGGGGTCGCCCGATTGTGTGGGTATTGTTTCCTTGACACAGAATTTTGGTATTTATGTGGACAAGGTACTCGGGGACTTTGTTACTGCTTTTCCTTCCTATCTAAAGATTACGGTTTAACCTCCAAAAAAAGAATTTGGAGGGGATAAAATCGAAAAGGATTTTAGGGTTGGCCTCAGTGGAGGGTAGAGGCCTGTATAGCAGTATTCCGCACCACTGGGGCCTCCATGCCGTGAAAAATTTCCTTGGAATAGGGGGAAAACAATTTAAAAAAACAAAACAAAAGGGTCCTTGAACTGTTGGAATTTTTTTCTTCCCCCCATAATTTTTTTCCCCTTGGCCCCCGGGGGTGTACCCCCAAAGCTCAGGGGTACCGCCAGGGGAAGCCCATGGGGCCCCCATGTAGGGGAAAATTTTTTTTCCGGGGTGGTGGGAGAGGCCCCGGTGTTCGGAGGGGGGAAAATTGGGGGGGTTTCACCAAAAAAATTTTTTTTACGGGGGCGGATTTATGATGACTTTTTTCGTGCTGTGGCGGGGAAAGGAAGCGTCGTTTAGAAAATTTTTAATTCAGGTATTAACAGTAAGAGTTTGGGGTTTTGAAATTTACTTTTGAGATTCATATGTGGGAAAATAGTTTTTTTGGGGATCTTAGGATTTCGGGGTTTGATTTGGGTTATATACAAACTGGACCCCATAAAAAGGGGAGACGGTTTACAAATAGCCTCCTGCGGTGGATTCAGATCCCCCTGAACCCAAAAAAGGGAGGTATACCCCAAAGGTAAAAATCCCTACGTATACGTGGGGAAACTGCTAAAAAAGAATAAGAGATTTTTACCAACAGGCAAATGACCTAAAGGTTGGGTTTTTCCGGAAAAGGGGATTTTCCTCCTCAGTTTTTGAACCCCTGAAATTTAAGAAGAAATTTGGGGAATGACGGAACCATTTTTGGGAACCCGAGGGGACCAAGAGATGGGGAAACCAATTTTAGGAAAATTTGGCAAAAGGGGGAAAACCGAAATAATGATGAAATGAAACATTGCGGAGATTTTTGGGGTAAAATTACTTTGCGATAAAGATCTAGCTGACTGTCTCTCAAAAACTCCCTCAAGTGACAAAATAAAGGGAAGATCATTGGGGTTAGGCGGGATTCCCCAGCCATTTTAGGGTCACCAAAACCAACAGGTACAGGGTTTAAAAAAAACGAAAAACCCTTTGGGGAATTTGTTTAGATGGGGAAAGAGGGGAAATATTTTGAATTTTAATTTGGGTCGGGGACAAAGGGGGTTTTAAAGGTTTTCGGTGCCCAGGGGGGAAAACTATGCGTTTCGAGATTTTATAATTGCTGTACCCGGGAAAGTTTTTTTATCTCTGTATTTTTTTGTTGTGGAAACAATAAAAAGGGTTTAAGCGCCCAGCTTAAAAAATCCGCTTTGGGGTGAACACTTAGGGGATGTGCGCCCATGGGAGGGTGACACCCCTTTTGGGCCGGCCCCGTACCTGGATGGAGCAGAGGGAGAATCCTCAGGCAGATGTTTTTTGTTTATGGAAAAGAAAAATTTCGAAAAGGGGAAAAAGGGGAAATCTTGAAAAAAAATTTACTTTGAAAGGAAAACAGAGGGGGACCTTTAAAAAAAGAAAAAAAGTTTACAGCCAGGGGGGGCCCTTAAATGAACTTCTATATTTTGGCTGTTTTTTTTGAATCCCTTTTGGGTTTTTTAATATTTAAGGGTATTTTTTTGTATCCTGTAGGCTCTTTTGGATAGAACTGAAACTGGGAAGAATAGCCACAAGTTTTTGTTATTTTTGGGATCTTTATATATTCTTTTTCCCAAAAAAAATTTTATTTTTTTGGGAATACATCTGTATTGATTTATCTCTTTAAAATGTTTGGTTCTCGGTTTTTTTGGGGTTTATCCCTTTATTGGATTCTCCCAAGGGGGGGATATCTGGCCTAATGGGAAAAAAAGTTGATATACTAAAAAAATCCCTTTTTGTTTGACCACCCCAAATGGGGGGTAGTGTATATAACCTGTTTTTTATTTTCTTTAGTGTTTTGTAAGATCTATATCTAAAACCCCAGGATGTAATCCGGGTTTTTAAGCGGGGCCCACCTGCGGCGGTGGGGTAACTCATCTCCCTGGTTAATAAACCTTGAGAACGCATGCGTAGAGGGTTTCCCGGCAAAATAAAGATGCCGGGCCCCACGCGCAGTGGGGAAAAGTAAGCTGAGTGTTCGGCCCCACGCCCCGGTTTTAGTAGGTGCTGGTTGTCCGCCAACGTACGGCAGTTAAATAAAACTCAAGGCCCCCGGGGAAAAACGACGTGTGCGCGGCTGGGGGCGGCGTGGTTTTCCCCCCTGGCGCCGTCCAAACCGGCGCAGCGCAGTAGGGTTTTTAAGACGCCGAGGGGGTGAGTAAACCTGGAGCCCGGGAAATGCCCGGGAACTTATTTAAGACGGGAAAATAGGACATAGAGTTTTTGCTTATCAAGGGGACTACTATCTTGAGTCAGTGTGACGTCCCCCCAGGAGATCCCCCCTGATGTACCCTAAAAATATGGAGGGGGGAAACGCGTGAGGTTTTGGTTTTTATGTATCTTGAAAAGATGCTGGAAAAAATTTTTCCCTTTTGTTTCCCCACAAAGGACGTTTGATATAGACATTTACCCATGGTTTTTTAAAAAAAATTTTCAAATATTATATTGTGGACGTGAGCCTTTTGAGAACTTTATATGGGATTTTTTTTTGAATGATGATAACTGTGTTTGGATTTTGATTTGATATATCCTTAAACAATGCACGAGAAATATTTTTTGCTAATTTTTTCTGGTTTTGATAGGGGAAAACAAAGTGACTTAATAGGGGAGCCTAACCCAAAGGGGGCTAGGGGCCCTCCTTAAACGGGACATTACTTGGCTATTTTTAGGATAAGTGTAGGGAAAGTAGATTTTGGGGCAGTGTGTTTAAAATATACATTGATTTTAGAAAAGATTTTGGATTTAGAAACCGTTTTTTTATGGGTATATATTTAAAAAATTTTAAAATTTTGGGGTTTTTGGATTTGTTTAGGATTTTCTCAGGACCCGGTTTTTTTTGTTCCAAAACCCCCAATAGGGCATTATTTAAAAACTGGGATTTTTTTTTTTGTGATTTATACCTGCTTTGGGGGAAAAAATAAATGCCCATGGGGGGGGGCATATACCCGCCATTTCGGGAAACATAACCTGACTATACCTGGGTTATGGGGGACATAGACCTACTATAATTGCCTATGGGGGACAATTTAAAATGCCTATAAACCCGCCGATGGGGGAAAATTAAATTTTCCCCATTTCCTGCCGGTGTCATTTTATTGGTATCCATTTTCATTTTTTTAAACTTACCAGTAGCCCCGGGATTTTCCAACCCCAAAGGGTTATGCTCGAATAATTTTGGTTTTTTTTAAATTTTTGGGGAAAAAATTTGGTGCCTCGGTTATTTAAATTTGGGGGTGGGGGGGTTTTTTTTTGGTGTTTCGGGGGAATTATAAAAATATATAATTTTATATTTATATATATATATATATTAAAATTATATATAATAAAATATATATTTACATACATAAAAAATATACCTATAAAACACACAGTTTGTTATGTTCCCTTTGTCTGGGTTTCCCTTTTTGTCACTTTATCTGGGCCCACTTATCCTTGCAGATCATATACTGCCCAAAAAGCTGATTGATTGGAAAAGCTGGGGAGTTTCAACAAAATTTTATATAATTTTATTTTCATTTGTATTTTGACTAGTATTATAATTAATTGCGGGGGAACCCCCCTTATTTCATTACCCACTTAAAACCCCCGGGTCTTTAGAACTGGTACTATGTATTGGCATAAGTTTTACTAAATCCAGATTTGTGCATTATTTTTTTTTTTTATGGAAGGTATGAAAAAACATTTCTCCAAAAGAAAATGGTTTTTACTTCTCCAAGGTATTTTTGGTATTTTGGCCTTTTTTTAACAATTTTGGCATTGCACAGGGTGACAGGGTGATCTCACGCTTATCTCAACTACCCAGCCTTGGGAAACCAATCCATGATACTCCTAAAACACAGCTCTTGTTCTAAAGTTATTTCTTGAGGCCAGCAATCTTACTGATCACCCTTCTTGTGATACAGATACTAGCATAAACCTGGGGTCCAGGCAAAACATCAGCCTACTGACCCCAGAAGATGACATTTTCCTATAAACCTCCAAATCCCCAAAAAGGGTTTTTCTTTTTAGGAGCCCTTAAAAATTTGCATTTTTTTATGGGGCAAACAAAGAAAAAAGCCGGGGGAAAAAAAAAAGGTTTAAAACCTGGTTTTACATCTTTCATTTTTGGGGATTTGTTTGAAACCCATCATTTTAAAAGGAAAAAAAAGGGCCCGGGAAAGCAACCCATCTTTTCCATAATTTTTTACGTAATCGGTGCCAAAAGCTCCTAATTTCAGTTGATCCAAAACCCAAAACAGTTTTAAATCAAAAACCAAATTTCAAAAAAAAAGACTTTTCTCCACCCGGTGAAACGCAGCGTCTGAAACCCGGTGCTGAAAACAATTTTTACCCCAGGGGTGGCTATCTGAAAACAAACAATTAAAAAAAAAATTGAGAACAAAATTAACCACTTTTTCTTCTCTTTCTAAATGAATAGCCCACTTGACCCAAAATGGAGGAAGATTTGTCCACTGAACTGAACAATTTATTTAAACCCGGGAAAGGGGGGCACTGTTGGGTATTTTTTGATCCCCCATGAAAAGGGGTTATTTTACAGACAAAATCTGCCATCCGGGAAAAAACCCCTCCCTCTGGGATCAAAGCTATTTGGGGCCAATCGTAACAAAGGGGGTTTGAAACCCCTTAGGAGAGTCAGAAAAAAAATTTTTTTGAAATTATAAATATATACTGTAAAGTATAGCACTTTCTTTGGAGCTACTTTAAAACATTGAAGAATTATAACGATAAATTACTCAAATGTGACTGAGATTATTATTAATAATTATGGAAAACGCCATTAATCAAGCTTGCTATTTTTTTGTTTTCCCGATTAAAATTTCCGGGAGGGCGGGGCCCAAAGTCCTCCTCTCGGGAGAACGAACCCGTTAAATTCTTTTAAATTTTTCACTGTTCCTTTTTTTGGTTTTTTAAATTTTTTGTTGAAAAAACCTGAAAACGTGAGTAAAAAAGCAAATTTCGCATTTTTGAAATAACACGTCATTAGTTTTCCATTAAATGTTTTAAAAAAAATAAAATTAAATTTCATGTAAACTTTAAAAAAAAAAAAACCAAAAAAATAGTTGGGCATTATGGGCCCCATTTACGAAAAATGTCTTGGGCTAAAAAATTTTTTCGGGTTTTTCCCTGGCAAAACCCAAACAGAACCGTTTCCCCTTCATTTTTCCAGAGGAAATAAAGGGAAAAGAAAGGGGCCGGGGTTTTTTTTTGATTGGTTGCTTTTGGGCAACAAAAGTTTAGTTTTAAAACCGGGGCGTTTTTTTTAGACATGTGGCCCCTTTGACTGTAAACGGGCTGCCTAACTTTTTTTTTTTTAAATTAAAATTTAAATTTTTTCGTTTGCAGGGTAATCCGCGGAAAAACTGGATATCCTGCTCTTGTTGTGTATTTTTACATTAAAAAAATTAGAAAATGGACAACATAAAAAGAAGACCACCCAGATGGTCCACCCAGACTGCCATTACATTATTATATTTTTATCTTAGGATAAATATGTGTTTATCCTAGACATTTAATTTTCCAACCACATCTGTAAGAAGTTTGTTCCAAGCACCTACTAATTTCAGAATACGCCCTCATGGTTATATAAAAACAACTCTGTTATATATTGAAAACAATGTAAAAACTGATAGGAATTGGTTAGGCTAATCATATAACTATCGGGGCCATAATATATTTTAAAAAGTGTAGTATTATCTTGCACTTTGATGGCATTTCGATGAGATATGCCATGAATGTCTGATAGGTGCTGGTCTCAGAGGTGGGCCCCGCACCTATCTCGAGAACTGCCCCTAAAGTCTTCATTCAGAACAGAGAATATGTCACACTTGTGCACTACTCTTACTTCTGATCTATGGGAGTTCCAGGTACAGCTGAACACACTGCTCGCATTTCGATGGCCTGTCCTATGGATAGGCTATCCAAGTGCAAAATGGAAACACCCTTTTACGGAAAGTACTCGCCAATTTCCATAATTTCAAATTATTTCATAGGTGAACAACTGGTCTGTTTCTTCTTGGCATCAATGGAGGCTCCAATGGCTGAAACCTTACTCAATCTTTGTTTTAAGAAATGTACCAGATGTCCACTATTGTGGATACATTTCTTTTGGAGTGGTCTCACACACACTACTGAAGCTTGATGGATTCAAAAAGGAATAAGAAATATAAAGGAAGGTTTTAGACTGCTACTTCCTACTAGATCTAGTTCTGGCTTTGGCTCAAACACTTTAGGGGCTTTTTTTTGTTCTATAAAACCTGATGTGAAAAGACTCTTAAGAGGCTCTGTGCCTTTGCAAAACTGATGCCATCTCTAGGGCATGACAACAATGTAAAATAGGTGCAGACTCGACCTTGGGGGACACCACCAATGACAAGATGGTAGGCACTGAGCTGCAATGCCACACATACAGCTCATCCATTCATTCTTGCGATCAGACTGGGTCTCTGTGATCAGATCCATATACCAGTTATACATTGATGGCATATCCCAAAGATACAGTACAGAATCTGTTTATCAAGTACTGCCTGACATCATCAAATGCTTACCAACTTGTAGCAGTGATAAAGAGCCTACTGACCAAAATACGTTATGAAATCCGACAACTATTCTGTCTAATAGGAAGTCTGACCAGTGGTAACAAAACATTTTCTAAATAATACTGAATATTTTTCAAAGTTTACATTAGTAACAATACATTCTTATGTTTTTTTAACAGAACAACAACTATTATAAGAATAACTTCATAGATACACACCTGGATCCATTCTTTTTTTTCCTCTTCCGTCCTAAAAGAAGAAAAATAATTTAAATTTTTTTTGTGTGAATTTCTTTGTATTTATTTTCTGCAAACACCATGCGAAAAATCCAAGGGCTAGCCCCGCTGATGACTACAGTGCTAATCCTCTATGGGTCAACCGCGCATCAGCAGCAGAAGACCGAGTGGTCTTCCTCAATTTTTTTTATCATGGATCATTGAATTTGTGAAACCTCTGATTATACTCTAATAAGAGATTTCTAAAAACAGGAAAAATTAAACAGTTACCTATATTCCAAATAACATATCTTTTAAAGACCCTTTTGAAAATTAAATAATTAGTCTAATTAGTTGGGTTTATTACAATGGACTGTTTCTGTTCTGACATTGATTGTACGGGTATTATATGTGTTTGATCAAACTGACTTACTACTTTTAAAAAATAAACTCTTTAAAAGAAAATTCTTCAAACGACCATTTTCTGAGACAATAACTTTTTATTTTTCTTCTGATAGAGGTATGTGATGGCTCATTTTTGGCGGGACAATGTCTAGTATTTACTAGTACCAATTTGGTGTGTGCGCGGCTTTTTGATCACTTTTTTTTATTACATGGGGTGACCAAAAAAACACAATTTTGTTATTCAGTATTATTTTTATTCCTTACAGCTCTCACTGTGTGGGATAAATAATATGATATAGTAATATATCAAACTTTAATGGATATGGTGATACCAATTATGCTACTTTTTAATAATTTTATATATAAGTTTTTGTATATTTCATTAATATATTTTTAATAATTTTTGAATTTGTTTTACAGTAATTTTTGGTCAATCCCCCCCCCCCCCGATCTCCAAGGGACCTCAAGATGCTATCTCTTGATTGTTTAAACTATATACTGCAGCATATAGGAATTTCATTAATCTCCTATTACACCCAGCATATGGCACGGTGTAATAGGAGTTTAAACAGGGGATCTATAGAGGCCTTCACTAGGTCTCCAGCTGCCATGGTAACTGATCAGCAGCCAGTGATCGGGTCGTGGAAGGGCTGATTCGGGGCTGCAATAAACCGTGGCCCCATATACTAATCACTTAGACAGCGCGGTCATGTTTACTTGGAAGACTAAAATGGTCAAACGGCTACAACTGCTGTTATTTCTGATCCTGGATGCAATGGAGCAGGCTCAGCATGTAAGCCTGCTCCAAATTCAGCATGTAAGCCTGCTCCTGGTGTTCTTAAGGGTAAAACTTTTATTTGTACTAATACATGGCTGACTTAAAAATAAAGCCAAAAACTAGATCAAAAGCAGATATAAAAAAAAATAATTATATATATATATAATCTGTTTATCTGTGGCAACAATCAACAAATAGCCATAGTCACTGCCAAAATCTCGGCCAAAAATTGAAAAGAGGTTGCTAAGTTTGGACAAAACTACTCCTTTCATAGGTCTTCCAATAAGGAGATGGTTGCAACAGGGTCCCAATGGTGAGACTTTTAGGGATCAACTGTTACCACTAGGGAAGCAGCTGGCCTGTGCATTATCCACACAGCATAGGACAAAAACTCAGAGAAAACCCTTTATAAGACTGAGGGTTTGTTTCAAGTTCTTGTCAACAGCCACTGAAAATATGGTAGATTTTTTGCACGTTTTTTGGCAAAACTTTTTGGACTTTTTTTTTTTTTTAACTGTTTTCAGTCAGTGTAATAATATATGCACAATTTTAAAAAACCCCTTCCCACGTGTGTTTTTTTTATAGCGGAAACACTGCCATAAACATGACAAAAACGCCCAAAACCCACCGGGCGGTTTACATAGACTTCAATAGAAAATTTTCTGCCTGTCCATTTTTTTTTGCAACGTGTTTCAAAAAGTGACCAGCAGCATAAATGAGAAGAAAAAAAAACCTTCTGTGGAGACTACAGAACATTTTTACTATTAAAGTCTATGGGATCTGTTTTCAGTCGTTTTTCAGCGGCTTTAGAAAACGAAAAAAGGCAAAAGGCAAAACAAACTCTACAAGCCGTTCGTTCGGTGCTCTCCTCAAGCAGAGATCTTCCCAGCCTGAGCCACCCGATGCCTCCCACCCAGCCCGCCAGCCACGCCCTGCTCCGCACTGACGAGGGACAAAAATTCCGACACAGCGGTGACCGCAGATGCGAGAAACTGGCTTGGCTAAAATCCTGTTTGCTTTCTCAAGACTCGGTGGGTCAAAAGCAAATTGAGGATTTGTTACATCCAACAGAGGGCGCTTTGGGCTTCTCAGCCCCTTCCCCATAATGCCTTGTGATATGCAGATGCTAAATAGAGGGCGAAAAGGCAAAACAAACTGTATGGTCTAAACGAGGGGCTCACAACCTGCAGCTTAAACGGTACGTGTGGCTCTGACGTGTTTCTACTTACATATATCTTTCATGTCAAGTAGAAGAGGAGTGGTCTGCTGTGTGGTCATTTTGAGATAATGGGGTCTTGTGACCCCTGTTAAACACTCCAGATAGAAGCAGATCTCTATGCATGGAGATTCCTCTATTGTAGTTTATGAACATTATAAAAATAATTATAGGCTATTTGTACAATTCGAATACTTGACATTAGAGATGTTGATATTCAGGGTCTCCTCCTTTTTGGGGCGTCGATTGGGAGAGAAATGGACTCCAATTTCGTAATAGGTGGGAATTAGTGGAACCTATACCTACAACACATTTATCTATATACTGTGATACTTTCTGTATACAACAAATATCTATAATGCCTTTTAGGCCTCGTTCACACGGCTTATTTCGGACGGATTTGCCGACGGATTGACGATCGTCAATCCGTCGGCAAATACGCGGCGAAATAAGTCACAGCCTATTTTCTATTGATTTCAATAGAAAATACGGCTCGTCGTTCACACGACGCAAAATTCCGTTCCGGATTGCCGCCGCGGATTGACGACGGCAATCCGGACGGAAAAACAATTGTAGATGGTGAATCCGTCGGGAAATCAGTTACAAATACGTGCCACACTTAGTGGCACTTATGTGCAACTGATTTTCAACTGATTTCAGAACGTATTTACATCGGAAATCCGTTGTAAATACGTTCTGAAATAAGCCGTGTGAACGAGGCCTTAGAGTTTTATCGTGGCCCTTGGCAGCATTTCTTTCTGACAATATTTTCTGGCTGATTTTCAAAACCAAAAATTTCAGCACAGATTCAACATGGAATCCACGTGTAAAATTCACACTAATTCAGCACGGATTTTAGACACAGATATTTTGCTGAATTCAAGAGACAAATTTTCAGTGTGGGCATTCTATGGGTAGATTTAGCTTTGATTCAGCACTGAATCTGCCTCAAGAACCGACATGTCACTTCTTTTTTTCCGCGCTCAGGAAAATCAGCATTGTCTGCACTGGGACTCTGATTTTCCATTGCACACAATGTGAGATGGATTTCAGTCAGATTTGAATGCTGATTCTGATGCAGATTCAGGGTCGGATCCATATCACAATCAGTGTCCAGATCAGTTCCATGAACCTACTGTAATGAAACATATGAACAAGGATTGTATGAACTGTATAACCCATTTAAGATATCCATAAAGCATGTAAAATCCATAAAGACCAGTGATGTTTGACTGGCTGCCTCAACCCCTATCTTATTCAATTTTGAACAGAAAAAAGTTCATGCAGCACTCATGGAGATTAGATTATTTAATGCACATATAATAAATCCCATAAGTCAATATGACACGACAGATATTACCTGGCCTGCAGCTCCAGTGATCGCTTCTTTCCTGTTATCAGAAATGTGTGCGATGAGTTTGGTTTCACAATTTCCTGAACCTGATAGACAAAATAGTTTAAGATTAAAATTTACAGGTTTATCATAGGGGAATGTCAAGATTTGAGTCAGTTTGTTTCTCAAGCCATTATGCTTTAAATATTGAACACTCTGCAATGTCCCTAATGTGAAACTCTGGGAGTGATGAAACGGTCAATAGCCTGTATATCAGTGACAGATGCAACTTGGTGCAACTTAACCAGTTCCTAACCAAGATCCTTTTCTTTAATAGCGTATGAACGCTGTAACGTTTTCTTGTACTTGGTTATTGTACTCATATTTTGTCTTTTTTCATGATATCTTAGCCTTAATTTTTATGTTATTTTGTTTTTCAATTTTTTTTTACATCAAAAGTGGCACTCAAATAAATTTTCGAATTGTGTCACTTTTCCATCACAGACATTTAAATATTATGTGTAGAGAATCGACGGCACCTGTTGTAGCAAAAATGTTTTTTATTTAAATCATAAATGTGTTGTACAGGTGAGGTCAGCTCTCCAGTTATACAGTATGCACAGAAGAAAAGGAAGTATTCCCACGGTCCAACGTTTCAGCCGAAGTAGGCCTTCATCAGAGACCTACAAGGTGGACGTGAGGAGCTTGGTGTCGGAGACTGCCTTTTAAATATACACTTAAAAAGCATTTAAATATAGGTGACAAAGTCATAGAGTTGCAGTGACGGGGCTAAAAGTTATAGTTCGGGCCGTTATCATTAATTTTAACATTTTATTACGTGTGTGTGTTTTTTGTTTTCTCAGGTTACTTTGCTGTACATATTTTTTCCCCGATTAGGTCAGATAAGGACCTTTAGGGGGAAACTCTACATCACTTTTTTGTTTTCCTCCGATTTCCCCTGTAAGTGGGGCTGGTATATTAGTCCCAGGTACAGGGAAAAGAAATGGTTAATACATTGCACTGACTGCAGAGCTGATCTATGTCTGTTAACTCCTAGCAGCTCAGGCAGTTACAAAGTCCCAGCGATTATGTGACCGCCAGCCACCAGGAGCAGGAAGCCGACACAGGCTTCCTGCTTATCTGTGTATACAGCACGCATCGAACACTGTTTGCACAGCAACCGAGAAGCCAGGGATGGTGGTAAACCATTCCTGTCTTCTCAGTGGAGAGCTTGGCTATCATTGCTAGCTGGCTCTCCACCCGCGCAGCTGTACAATCGGTGTACAGCTGCGGAGAGCCTGCATGGATATTTTAGAACGTCCCTGCATAGATAAACTGCGAGCACCGGATGTTTAAAGTCAACAGGCGGTCAGCAAGTAGTTAATCTCAGTTTTTGTTATGTTACAGCATTGGCAATAAAAAATCAGAATGTGTGAAACATTAGTCCAGCATGCATTAAAGTTCTTTATAGAAAATATGGACATAGGTACAAGGCATTTTGTTGCATTTTTTACAATGTGTAACCTTTTGTAGAGGTGCACCTTGTAGCTCCTGGGCCAAAATGAAGAATCACTAACAGGCAATCCTATCTATCAAGTACAATCCATAATACTATTGTGTAGTTATGTGGCAGAGGACCTTTGGTTCCCTTAAGCACCAGGGCCCAGGTGTGACTGCTACCTCTGCTCCACTAGATTTATACCACTAAGCTATCCTTCAGTATCATCACAAAACAACATATTTGCTAAATTCAGTTTTTATTAAAGGGGTTTTCCAGTTAAACAAATATTTTCTAAATAAGATCTCTTCCATAGTTAGGCGCTTTTGGCACATACTTCAATTAAATTCTCTGTGTGCTATCAACATGTCTACATCAGCAGTTTGATGACAGGAAGCTCAGCAGTTCTGTTTCTCTGCAAACAGGTAACAGCTCTGTGTGGATCTCAGCAGATCATGTGACCTAAGGGGTTTGTTTTTTCATGGCAGGTTTGGAAACGACACCCTTGTACTCCTGTCTCACAAGGTTTTCAACATATGGGAGAAACAAGGGATGTGCAATGAGGATGGGAAGGAGGAAGCTCAACAAAGATGCCAGGGTCTGTAGATTTACCGGGCACATGGAAACCAGTTTCAAACAGAAAATGCTGCTGCCCAGCTGCAGAGAAGGGAGGCTACATAGATCACGGGAAAAGTACAAATTGTCACAAAAAAAATCACAAGTAGATAAATGAAGCTACAATAATTCTAATTCTGCTCCATTATTGTTGGCAAATAAAGAGAATTTCTATTTAATTGTTAAATATGAAAATAGCAATGACAACTCTTCAAAGGGGTAATATGGTTCAATTGAATAGCATAGAGAATCTGGACAGTAAAGAAATGTTTCGACCTGAGTTTGGCTTTCATCAGGCAGTATCTGAAGAGCAGAGGAGCCGGGGAACAGTGGTGAGTAGCAGGGACAGCGTATATTGTCCACCGTGATCAATTAGCAGCAATGCTGCTCTGCAGTCTCCTCCATTCCCTGGCCTTCTCTGCTCTTCAGATATTGACGTACAAAGGCCTAACCCAGTGTCTGAATTTTCTACACTCTATCGTTAAGCTGTAATACCCACTGGAGGGTTGTCCCTTTTATTGCCATATTTAACTATTTAACAAAATATCTTTGATTTGCTCACATACAGGAGTGCTGTGGAATTATTGTACTAGCCAAAAAGAACAAAAACCCTCCAGCTTTGCAGCCTGCTACTCTAAGGCTAAGTTCACACGGCTAATTGCAGGGCAAATTACAGTACACACCGCAATTACGGTGGGTGTTCGGGAGCTTGCGTCGATCGGTGCGTACTCCCGCAATGCGAGGGGGCCGGCAGCATGCCGGCCCCATAGGCTGGCAATACTCGCGGCGCATAAGCGTCGTTTATAAATGACATGTCAATTATCTCCCCGCGCCTACAATACAATCGTATTGTACGAGCGGGTAGAGGAGGCGTAATACATCGTTCTCTATGAGAACTGTGGATTACCGTAATGATTGGGGTGCATTTTGCCCGTATTAGAGCGCAGTACGCTCTCAATATGTGGCGAAATGCATCCCAAAATAAGCCTTGTGAACATAGACTTAGAAAGTGTGCACTATTATTACTACAGGTAGAAGAATGAAGGATCAAGTAAGCACGTTAATATTTTTTGGGGTTCTCCAGTCAGCCCTTTACACTTTTCACTGGAGCACACTGTAGACCGACATTTCCTGTTTTCTGCAGCTCACTTGTCAGTATAGTAATTTCAGTATTATTAGAAGGCAAGACTTTAATGACATAAAACAGCTTTTTTTTTTTTTTTTTACTGCTGGAGAGATGTGATACTATAGACACAGAGAGAGTTTTTTACATAGCTCCGCTGCTGGGGTTTGCTGAGGCAAACGTCTGATACCTAACAAGTATTGTGCACATGTCCTACGATACTTGCTGGATGGCTGCCTTGGCGACTGTCCCACCTGATGTGCAACAACATCTCTCAACGGTCAATGTTAGGTCGGGCATAAGAGATGGGCTGCAGAAGGTGCCATTTCTCTCGAACCTACATACACACATGCAAACTCCGCTAAGCGTGTCTGGGTTCTCAATAGAGAAAGATAAAAAAGCTGTACCAGACACCTTTAACATCAGCTTATCTACCATAGGTACAAAACATTGGGTATGGTAAAATTTAACATGCCAGATCCTTCTTCTCCCTGACACGAGACCCTCTAACATGTTATATGGTTAGAAATCAGTAGGTTCTGCCAACATTTATATAATAGTCTCTAGATATTTTCCTTGCCATTAGCTCTATTTCTTCATTCTACTATGAAATACATACACCCTGCTGCAAACAATAAAAGGAGGTTGGTGTAATTTGTACCAGAGCTACACTTTATTCCTCTAAACTCCCATAAAAAGATGAAAGCAAAGAAAAAGTCAGTAAACAGTCCTTAACTACAAGTGCAGGTGCAGCAGTGTGGAGTTTGTAACAATGTACTGTTATATCATTAGGTTTTATCTGTCATTTTTCATAGAAGTTCATGTGAACCAAGATCGTTAAGCGCGTAATCACATAAATCAGTTGTACCTAATCAGTTCTTTTTCCCTAATAGGAACACAACTGACTGCATAGACTGTAAATTGTGCACTTTATTACGAATTTCAGAAAAACTGTGCACTTAAACGATTGATGTTGAACACTCAAGAAACATATATTACAGCGGTTGAGCCAGAAATGTGTCGCAATGTGCCAAAATGTGGTTATTGTGATGGAGGCACGTGTATTTGCTTTAGACACTTTGGGCCAGATGTATTAAAATTGTCTCAGACTAGACAGTGGTACGTCTCATTGGGTTAGTATAGCATTCGTCAATATGTTTGAAAGTGTCTCACAGCACTTTATAAATGTGTCCTGCAGCTGTGCACCAAAAATTCTTGTATCTAGTCTTCTAAATGGGATATGACATACCCCCTAGGAATTGGCAGATTGAGGGATCATTTTTGGAGCACATCTCTTTTACAGAAGTTGGACATGGCCTATGACATTATTTTTGTCTTGCAAACCCCTTTGTGCCTCATCTGACAATGAGGAGTGACATTGTCACAGAGGGCAGAGGTGTGGCATAAAATGCAACAATGTGGGACAAAATTCTGCCGTTGAATGTTGGTACAAGATAAGCCAACTAATACTTGATTTAAAAAGTTAGACAAGTCTATACACGTGGAAACATTTTTTAAATAACATGAGCTACTGTGGCAATTCTTAGATTGCCTGGCTAATTTAAAGGGATTTTCTCACTACGCAGTTCCACAGAGCCTGTTCTTCAAAGCCAACTTAAAGGGGTTTTCCCGCTACAAAGATCATATCTGTAATGATGGGGACAGTAAAAAAAAGCACTTTTATAATTGGTTTGTATTGCCTAAATCATTTAGAATAGCATCTATGAGCTAATCTGTGTGTTCTACACCTAAAACTGCAGCCTGGGGTCTGACCATGCCCCCTTTGCTGTGATTGGCTGCCTAATATTTAGTTCAACCCTTGGATGGGACACACCCCCATGTGGGACATGACTCCTGTGCTGTGATTGGCTGTCTGCACTCTCTGTGCTCACTCCCCCCTGAACTGTGTGAAAATGAAAGTGAAACTGGGACAGCTCTGATGTGAAGGATTTGGGCAATGCTAGAGTCACTCTCCCCACCCATATAACACACATATAATACACTCTGCTCTCCTAACCCATATAACATACATATAATACACTATGCTCCCCCCACGCATATAATTCACAGATAATACATGCTGCTAAACACAATGACAAGATGTCACTTTCTGTAACCTTAGGGGGCTGTATGTATAACTGCTTATATCAATATAGTTGTTCTGGTTACAAGAAGCTTGTGGAGGGAGGTGACAGCTCTGCAGGCATGAGAAATGACCACTGCAGAAGGTCTGCAGAGCTTTGACATCCTCTCTCTCCCACTGCTTACACAGAATGATAGTGATGACTCAAGAGGGAGCAGGGAGGGTGTGTGATGATATCACAACTCTTCAGGGAGGGAAGACACACCTACTGGGAGGAGAGACCCACCTCTGGATTTGAAGCTATAAGAGAGAGAAAATGGGAAGATGCCTTCGAAAAGCCTGTACTGAGAAAACCCCTTTAAGGCTCACACCTTCTATTCAGACTGTGGGTGGGTGTACTGGAGTGGTTGGCATATCAGCTTTGTTGTTCTTAACTGAGCCTGCTGAGAGGGACATTGGCAATAGAATGATTGAAACAGCAGGGCAGAAGGCTACAGAGCACCAAAGGGTTAACATTTGTCACCATCCTGATCAGGGCTACTATAAAAGAGAGAGGTGGTCGGTAACCTAGAGAAACTTGTATACAAAAGGAGTTAAGAACCACTTAAGCTCTAAAAAGAAGCAAAATCAGAAGAGCAATGTATTTAGTAATAGTCTTTATACACCTTTGCCTACATGTTTAAAGCTCATCAGTTTGTTGAGAAAACCCCTTTAACACTATTTTTTAGACAGGAGTAATATATGTGCCCCTCAGTGCCTTGGTAAAACCAGATTAAACAATGGCATTTCAAATGAATATGGTTTAAAAAAAAAAACAGAAAGAAAGCCGTCTCACCTGCAGTCCAGCAATGTCTATCTTTTCCCGGACGCTGAACCTCTGTCCTATCAGCCTCAGTTTGGGGACGCAGTATAGCATCATGCTGTTAAACTAGAACACAAAATACTTGTCAACCCTTTACTGTCACGATGTTTGATACTAACGTGGTATCAAATTTCTATTAATAATATACAACTAAAACATTTGACATTTCTGTAATCCACCATCAGGTGTGTTAAATTTGGTGTCATCACTCTCACACTCTCTCATACTGGTCACTGGAAGTTTGACATGGCACCTCATGGCAAAGAACTCTATGAGGATATGAAAAATAATTGTGCTACATAAAGACGGCCTAGGTTATAAGAAGATCACCAACACCCTCAAACTGAGCTGCAGCACAGTGGCCAAGACCAAACAGTGGTTCAACAAGACAGGTTTCACTCAGAACAAGCCTCGCCATAGTCGTCCAAAGAATCTGAGTGCATGCTCTCAGCTTCATATCCAGAGATTGTTTTTTCAAAATAGACATAGGACTTCTGCCAGCATTGCTGCAGAGGTTAAAGGGGTGGAGGGTCAGATTATCAGTGCTTAGACAATACGCTACACACTGCATTAAATTGGTCTGCATGGCTGTCATCCCAGAAGGAAGCCTCTTCTAAAGATGATGCACAAGAAAGCCCACAGTTTGCTGAAGACAAGCAGACTAAGGGCATGGAACACTGGAACCATGTCCTGTAGTCTCATGAGACAAAGATAAACTTATTTGGTTCAAATGGTGTCAAATTTGTGTGGCGGCAACCAGGAGTACAAAAACAAGTGTGTATTGTCTACAGTCAAGCATGGTGGTGGAAGTGTCATGGTTTGGGTTTTCATGAGTGCTGCTGGCTGTGGGGAACTACAGTTCATTTAGGGAACGGAAGCAAAGCATGATCCCCTCCCTTCAGAAACATGTATAACAACATGAAAATAACCCCAAACACAACTCCAGGATGTCCACTGCCTTGCTAAAGAAAATAAATGGACTGGCTAAGCATGTCTCCAGACCTAAAGCATCTGTGGGACATTCTCAAATGGAAGGTAGAGGAGCGCAAGGTGTCTAACAACCACCAGCTCTTTGTTGTAGATGAGTAGAAGAGGATTCCAATGACTGCAACCTGTGAAGCTCTAGTGAACTCCATGCCCAAGAGAGTTAAGACAGTGCTGGAAAATAATGGTGGCCACACATATTATTAAAACTTTGGGCACAATTCGTCCATTTTCACTTAGTGGTGTACTCACTTGTCTTGCCAGCGGTTTAGACATTGATGGCTGTGTTGTGTTATTTTGACGGCACAGCAAACTTACACTATTATACAAGCTGTACATTGACTACTTTACATTGTATCAAAATGTCATACCTTCAATGTTGTTCCATGAAAAGATGTATTCAAATATTTACAAAAATGTGAGGAGAGTACTCATTTTTGTTAGATACTGTAGCGTGATTTGACCGTATAAGTCAGAGCTGATTGCACTTTGGTCACGCTAGCAGCTGTGTGATCAGCAGATCTCATAGCATATGTCCAGTCCCGGATTGAATTAAACTTACAAGCCCCCTACCAAGCTGGCAGACGTAAGGAAATTCCATGCCAGACGTCCTCTCGGTATGAAATTACACGCTTAAATCCCTGATTTCTTCCACAACATTGATGATGCTTGAGATCTAAGCAGTAAACAGTTCTGCATTTTCTCCAGTGGAAAACTATAACTTAGTCATTGGCACCTGTATTGCGGCTCATGGTGCGGTTTGAACCTACTTTTCACATTTTGATCCACATAAAGATCTTCTTAAATTCTTCTGGAAATAAAGTGGGGCCCTTTTTGTGGAGTAAGTAGAAAGGGGTTGAGTGCTTGATTTTTATGTTAGAGAGACAGAATTGCACTTTATTCAATTTCACATATATTCTGAAGAGCCCAACTAGATCTTGGGGTCATTAAATCAATTTGCACCCTTTTATGCTTAATATGTATGCTTCATTCACACCAAGGTCCTTAACACTAAAATGGAAGCCGAGTGGCTTGGGCCCTTTACCAACCACCGTAGTTTATCTCATATTTTGTATTTTTTATTTGTTCTGTGGTTAAAGAGAACCTGTCACATAGTTTTTGCCCCCCAGACTGAGGACAGAACAAGGTAGTGTCAGACCTGCTGTTTCCAGTGCTGTGTCCCTTATTCTGTAAGATGCTGTAGTTTTCATGTATTTAATGCTCAAATCTGCAGTTTTCAGCCAGAAGAGTCATTAGAAGAGACCTTCAGAGTGTCAGTTTTTTTCAAACCCGGCCAATCGGAGGCTAGCCCCGCCCACCTCAACTGACAAACCTATTACTTTGAATAGGTAGAAACAGGTGAATAACTGTCAGTGGGCGGAGCTAACCTTTGGTGGGGGGAGCTAACACCTGCTCATGAATAAAATTTAAGGGGTAAATGCTCTAAAACTGCTTCATCTTACAGAATAAGGGGCACAGTGCTGGGAACAGCAGGTCTGACACTAGCTTGTGCTGTCTTCAGCAAGGAGTGCACAACCTATGTGACAGGTTCCCTTTAAACATATTTGACCTTTAGGCTATAGGCTTCTGTAACGCTAGTCAAAATAAATGACTATTGAGCCAAATTGTAGAGAATTATTTCTATCTTATATCAAATTTCAATACATAACAAAATACGCCAAACCGAGAGTCTATGATCAAAAATGTACAAAATCTTTATTTAGTCAACAACAATTAAAAATATTTAAAAATATGAGGCACACAGAAAATCACCAAGTGGTAATATAGGTGATCCAAAGATCAAATTTATATAATCAGCTCTGATGGTACAAAGTTTGCATATATTTACATTATATTTTAGGGTGCATGTATTGTATTCTGTTGCTGTATACAATATATTACTTCATACCGTTCTTATTCTCTCATTAGATCATATTTTTTTAGATCACACTAGAATTTTACAAGGCTTGCAACTTTTCTGGGATAAAGTCTAACTTACTCGAACAAGCCTGTTTACACAAAGTCTGGCTTATTTTATGAGTTGACTTAATACACATGAAGGTTTACTCATCATTGTCTTGGTTCAAATTTCTGTGTGCTTTTGACTTATCCTGTGGAGAAATGCGTTTGTGTATGGTACTTTGAACTCTGGAGTTGGCCACTCCATGAAAGTAGGATAGACAAATAAAACATGGGCATTTTTCAAGCTGACACAACATTAGGTCGTGTCCGCCATTTTGTTTTAGTCGGATATATATATCTCTTACATCAGCCATGAAAACCAGGAAACCGCCTACCTGTGGTAGAGACATCTACACACAGTGTTGCCTCCCTCTGGGTTTTCTCTTTCCTACGCCATTCTTTCCCGGTTTCTCATGGTTGAAGCAAGAATAGGATCGATGACGCCACTCGGCAGGTGAAGTGATAGCACTTAGAATCTTAGTAAATAACTATTTTTCTCTTACAAACTATACATAATATCTCCCTATTTTCTGTAATCATTTTATGTTATTTTATCATACTTGATTTATTATGGACAATTGTAAAAATAAAGCCGTATTATATCCTTAATTGACTGATCTTCTTTAAAGCTGTATCTCGAACCTGTATTGTTAAAACTTGGCAAAACAGTTTCTAATAGCCAAGGGCCCTGCACTAATACTCAAATGGTCATTGCACTCCTAATTACAGGTACTGCATTTTAGGTACATGGTAATCTTAGACTTTAGTACTCCAACAAACAACAAGCAGATTCAAATGTTGCAAAAGGTTACCAAACATTTATTGACAGTCCCATTTAAATATAAGACCTCATCTGTAACATCCCATTACTTGCGTTTAAGTTGTATTGGCAATCCATAGTAAGTGGCAGGAACATACAAAAGCACTTTTCCCAGCTGCGATACTGCGACCGCATAGCTAGGCTACTCCATCTTGGAATGCAACAATTCTGACAGGCGGGCGTGACGCAGGGCGCGTGACGTTTCGGGGGACCTCCCCCTTCTTCAAGCACCAGTGCTTGAAGAAGGGGGAGGTCCCCCGAAACGTTTCTCGCCCTGCGTCACTCCCGCCTGTCAGAATTGTTGCATTCCAAGATGGAGTAGCCGGGCTATGCGGTCGCAGTATCGCAGCTGGGAAAAGTGCTTTTGTATGTTCCTGCCACCTACTATGGATTGCCAATACAACTTAAACGCAAGTAATGGGATGTTACAGATGAGGTCTTATATTTAAATGGGACTGTCAATAAATGTTTGGTAACCTTTTGCAACATTTGAATCTGCTTGTTGTTTGTTGGAGTACTGAATTGAAAGTTGAGGAGCCTTCGTACAGCAGAGACTATTGGGTGACGGTGAGATTATCATTTTTCAGCTACAGCGTTATAGGAATCTTAGACTTTAGTCACATTAGGTTTATGGCCTCCATTCGTAAGCCAGACTTTTGAGTCCAGTACATACAGCTTATACGTTTGGTAGTCCAATTCAGACCATGTTTGAGCTATAGATTTCTATGGCCCCATCATGGCCCCCGCTGTGGTATCCTTTGGATTAATTTTTCATGGTTTCCTGATGGATAGCATGAATGAAAGTCATAAATGAGATGTGAATGGAGTGTAAAGTACAAAACTGGAGATTTTCTATCCCTCGCCCATACTTTACACTAAAGCTCTGTCTACTTATATTGGCTGCTGTGTATAACTGCAAACTCATCAGAAGGTTTTGGCATGATGAAGTGACTTCCTATATAGGAGGAAAAAATAATTAAATTACACATAACTAACATAACTTAAAATTCATGGGCCTCTAAGCCAGATCACACCTACCATATAAAATGTATAAGACTCACGACTTCTTAAATGGCAGAGACCCTTTGGACCCTCTTAGGTCCTCTGCATTCCTTATACCCGTGAATGACAAAAGAAAGGGTATCCGTTTTACTTGTACTGAGTTAATATAGCCTAATTTTCTTTTCTATTTTCCCTCCTAGAACTGCTAGAGTTTTCTAGCATTTAATGGCATCCATTAGCCAGGTAAGCAAAATCTCAAAGCGGCAATTACATAAAATTAGTTTCTAAACCCCGTTCCCAATTCATTAAATTAATTTAATTAATTTAACATTGTAAATGATTCTGAGTGCAAGAAATACAAACCGCGTAGCGTGCAGATGTTACATCAGTCCTGAGTATATTCATTAGCTTAATGCAGTTACAATAATGACCATTCATTTCAGAAAGAGCATTTGGGTGCCTAGACAATACGTTCTCTATAATGATCCATACACTTACATTTCGGGGGTGATACAGATACTATGAAATACATTTAGCTTATGTAGACTTTGAGGAAGTTTACTTGTAGATGCCAGTCTAAGACAAAAGGCATAAGTCATAAATTATAGTTAATTTGTTAGACTGGAAGGCCATGCCCTATCCAATTTATGGATAGTGCCACCATCGGCGGTGAATCAGCAGAGTCAGAAATTTCTAGTTTATGCAACTATTTGCTGTTTTTTTAACTTGCGACAATAGTGGTGGAAAATGTTTAATAAATTCCACCCATATAATTTGGTCTATAATGTTACAACGCCACCACATAAAGAAAATTACTTGTAGGTTTGGACTGTCATCTAGTGACTGAGCAAAGACTGGAGTGGAAAGGTTTTAGCTCATGTTGGCACCATTCTCATCCAATAGGCAAACCATAACTTCTAACATTTGAATCCTAAATAGCAAGACACTTCAAGCCTAGCCCTGCTCTACTGAGGAACGCTGTCAAAACGATGTAGAAATGCCTCTTTTTCATGTAAGTATACATATATTAGGTCTCACCACACCGGGACAGGTTTGCCGGAAAAAAAGTGGAGCAGTGGCACTGAGACAGGAATAAGGATGCCAGCCTCACCAGACCTAAACCTCATACACAATACAGTAAGATCCAGGAAGGACTTCAAAAGATTGATCCAGCACATCCAATGATGGAAGTGCTGTCTGGATCGTAGTAAGGGTGGATAAAGGATGATCCTTTCAAAATGCTGCCTAGACTTGACCAAAAGTCCAATTAAAAGCAGGACAGGGCTGCTGTCAGGCGAATATACCTGGAGGGCTACCTCTCTCCAGAGGCACCGCAAGCAAGGATAGAACTGGCACTTGGGTCACAAGACTCTTCTACAAGGCAGTGAAATGGGGCGTCCTACAAGTAACCTTCCCTTCTATCCCACAAAAAAAACCCAAAAACCCAAAAGAGGAGTTTTTTTTCTGCTTTCGTTTTTTGTTGGAGCTTCCTCCTAATGTGCGACCCCTGTTAATTGAAATATCCCCAGAATATCAAATAAATATGAGTCCTATTAAGAAGGATCTCAATGTCTGAACCCCAAATTTAAACTAAATGCTAATTTTATTTAACCTCTTAAAAACCCAGATGTCTTTAGCCTCCAATGGGCCATTTTAGGCATTTTTAAGAAACAGCCCCAAGGAATGCGATAAAGTGAAAAAGTCCTCAAAACTGGCCATTGCAAACTTTCTTGTGAAACAAATCTACGGAGAATTTTAGACCAACTTACAAAAAATTTAATCAATACATAAATTATTTAAAAAAAGAAAGCTCATTTTTCACTACACCCTTATTTTTATGCTTATTCCTTCCAAACAACGCTTCCAAACCACTTAATTACACATCAAAAAAGATTCTGTGGGGAACAGTCTAGACAGTGACCTGAACTGTCGCCCAGAAAGTAATAATGGAATGGTCTAATTAAAACATACAAACTCATTAAATGTTGTTCTGGAATATGTAATAGCCAAAATTAACAGTTTTTGACTAAAAAGGCCGTGTTCACACGCTTTTTAAAGGGGGGATTTAGAGCCGGGTTGGGGCTCGCAAAAAACCGGGGTAAAAGGGCGGGGCAAAAGGCGGGGCCAAGCGCGGCGGGGGGCTTCACTCCCCGCCCCATAACTGCAGAATCCCTACGCCGTACGCCCTTAAATAATGTTTGCAATTTCTTCTCCCCCCGCGGCGGATTCCCGGGGGGGAGGAGCAAAGGGAACCACGTTCTCTATGAAGCAGTGGATTACCTAATTAAATCCACGAATTGGCGCCGTACTGCAGCGCAAACCGGGGCGGAGAAAAGGCCCAACCCTACAAAAACCATTGAACGAGGCCTATCTGATGCATCAAGGAGTAAAGTTACTGTAAGTCAAAGTTTGCAGTTTACAAAGTATCATATTCCTGCTTAGAACATCAAAGACAATAAGAAATTTGTCTGGGACTCCTCATGTATCATTCCCAATGATCTATACTCAACCAAGCAGAACCCACTGACTAATCTGTCAAGGCCGTTTTAATAAAGAGGCAAAAGTAAGTTTGCTCAAAGTTCAGCAATCACTAGACTTGCCATTAGTGAAGTCTAAGTAAGGGAGGGTCCAAAACCACCTCTCGAGTTACCAAGAGACATAAGAACGCTCATATACCTCTCACATCATATGGCTTGCATAACTTTTCAGAGATCAACTTTTTCCATTGAGATATGGAATTAATATTGCTATGCACGGTTTGCGAATAATAACCTCATTTCATTCGTGATGCTGCTGGAACCAAATAGATCATAGGGAATTTTTAATACATGGAAACAGATCTAAATCAGAGCCTAAATAATGCAGCAAATTGAAGTTGAAGAGTCTAACGCAGCCAAATAATTAAAGTTTTCACACAATAGTTTTATATGTGATTTCACTGAATCCTAAAAAATATAAGCAAGGACTATTCAGATTATTTTCTGATCACCTATAGGGTGAATGTCTATCTGTAAAGAGGAACCTTTGTAGGAATAATGTTCCTTATTGCAGACTGTATAACGGAGCAAGATGTGATATATGTGTGGTGCGTTGTACAATAACATTATTGACATATTGCTAAGAAATGGATGAATTTCTTGCAGGGGGAATATCCCTATGTATACACCACCCAGCTGAGCTTTTACGGTCATGCAATCGACTTGCACCGCAGGTGACTCTGCCAGGATACGACTAACCTAACACATTTCCTCTTTTGTATCATTGGGTAATTCCTTTTGTTGAGTCTATCTATTTGCTCCAGTTGCAATCAAAATCATTCAACCTCCAATGCAAACTAGCGTCTGGCTATGCATCACAAAGGCAGCAGGTCATAACAGCAGAAGCAGTGGCATAACAAGGAGAGGTGGGGGTGCTGTTTGCCCAGAGTTTGTAAATTTTGCCAATAAACCTAATCCACACGGTGATTGAATGATTTTGGCTGTTACGATCAATATTAAAAGTGTAGTACATGTTTCCACTTCAGTTACACAAAAGTTAACTTAAATCCAGCATCCAAACATATGACCCACTGAAGGAATGCTGAAGATTTAAGAATTAACAAAAGTAGTCAAACATAATAAGATTACAGGATAACAAAGGCTCAGTAATACAAACGTGGGCTGGCTACAAATCACTATGTCTTAACACTACAGCTATTTGTACTACTATATATTCATTTATTATACTCAGACACTCTATGTGGTAGACTATAACAGTGACTAGTGACGCAGTATATGCAAGGTCAAGTCATATTATTATGACCACCAGCTAATATCCAGACTAACTGCCATGTGCAGCAGAGAAAGCAGCTGGACAGGCTGGAAGTGACTCAAAAATGTCCCGGTATTTTTGTCGTCAGGTACCTGGACCATGCTGAATCGCAGCCCCGCTACAGGAGGGTGCGCATCAATCAGGACGCTGAAGGTGATCCAAAGTATATTTAATTGGGTTCAAGTCTGAGACTTTTAGGGCTTGGTTAGTAATTGAAGAATGGTCAGAACTCATATCCAAACGAATGTTTTACAATCTAGCAATGTGACATATCATATTTTCCTGCTGGAAAATCCCAATCAGAATGTATGGGTGTAGCTGATCTACAAAGATGAATTAATTTGGTTTATATAGTAGACTTCACCTGATAGTCCAGAGAATGCCAGGAAAACATTCCCAAAACCATAACACTGCCACCACCAGGTTCTGTTCTTCTAGCAATGATTGCAGGGTGTTTGTTCTCTGGTTTTTCATGGGACATGCCACACTGTTTGAAGGAGAAAATGGGACTTATCAAAAAAGGCAACGCTCAGCCAATCAGTGGAGGTCCAATTCCAATACAGTTGTGACAACTGAAGCCTTTTCTCCCGATGTAACTTCATTAGCCGAGGTGCAGTGACCATCGATCTGTTTTGGAGCTCCATAAGCAGTAAGGTTTGCTGAAGTTTTATTATACACACCTGGTATCCCTTTGGTTTATTTTGGTGGTGAGCTGCTCCACTGCAGCGTGTCAATCCATCCTCATGCACCTTTGTAGCTGACTTTTATCTCTCAAATCAATGGCACATTATGTTCTGCAGTTTCCACGTTGATTATTTGCAATGGTGACATTTGTCTACTTATGATACACTTTTGCCATAGCAGCAGGAGAACAGTTCACAAACAGCACAGTTTCAGAAATATTAATACCTTTAGCCCAAAATCCAATAATCATCCCTTTTTGCAACTATGATAAAGCACTATTTTTTTTTCCTTTTGACTGGGAGGCTTTCAATTCTTTTCACGATTTTTCCACAGGCATCTAATCGGTTGCCCAAAATTTTAATTGGGCCAAAATGTCCTAACCGGCATTGCAACACTATTTACTAACAACAAGCAAATATCTTCATCATGGTGACAAATTAAAAAACAAATTGAATCAGCAACTTGCCTTTTTTCATATACAATGAGCACGCTTCATGTGCTTTAATTGACAACCCCGCTCCCCCGTCCCTCTTTGGGATTTTAAAGAAATTGATGAACAGGGGTTTACCGATCCTACGACTGGCAGCAGAACACTAGGACCTTTTTTATGATTACCCCTTCTAAAAAGTCTACCATTGCTCATAAGATTCAACAAAACCTTCTAAAAATCAAATTAATCACATTGGTCCCTATATGCAAAATTAAAATAAAAAAAATCTGCTTTGTTTTTCTGATGCGTTTTGAGAGCTCTTTAAATTTACGCGCTTTCCCCAAATAATCCTCTTAGCGTTAGATTTGTCAAATCTAGGTTTTATGATAATACCCTCTTGGCCACCCGCATCGCAATTCTACAAAGCAACATATTAGTCTAAAAGGTGATGCAATATAACAATGACCATATACACAGAATGTGGACTGTGTGATGGGTTTTAAAAGGGTATAAAGGGGTTTCCCGATAAGTACGATCCCTTCGGGTTCCATTCTTTCGATATTTTTTTGTAAGTCCTTCTTTGATGAGCTCATTTGCTGGGTTCACAATATCCTCCTCTCCTCCCAGTCGCTCATACACTTCTAGTAGTTTATGCATTTTTTCCTGGAAAAGATTTGAGGAGAATCATCAAGGTTGCTGAAAATGGCACTGACGGATTTATGGCCAGGGTATGTCAAATTAAAGAATGTATCATCTAAACTAGCCCAAAAATATAAGAGGTCCCATACTCCTTCACCATCTATATAGAACAGGGGTGTACAACATATGACCCAAGGGCCACATGCAGGACTCAATTTCTCTTTGTGTGGTCCCAGCCATCAGGACACAAAGATACTTTTGACAGCTGCACTCAGCTGATGACACGGTTATGGTGGGCACTGTATGACTGTCACTGTTATGGCTGGCAATGTTTTGCTGGCACTGTTATGGTGGGCACTGTATGGCTGGCAATGTATTGCTGGCACTGTTATGGTGCTCACTGTATGACTGGCAATGTTACGGCTGGCAATGTATGGCTGGCACTGTTAAGGTGGGCACTGTTATGGCTGGCTATGTATGTTTGTCACTCTTATGGCTGGCAATGTATGACTGGCACTGTTATGGTGGGCACTGTATGGCTGTCACTTATGGCTGATAATGTATTGCTGGCACTGTTATGGCGGGCACCATTATAGTGTGCACAGTATGGCTGACACTGTTATGGTTGGCAATGTATGGCTGTCACTGTTATGGTGGACACTGTATGGCTGTCATTGTTATGGCTGCAATGTATGGCTGTCACTGTTATGGCTGGCAATGTATTGCTTGCACTATTATGGTGGGCACCATTATAGCAAGCACAGTATGGCTGACACTGTTATATTGGGCACTGTGTGGCTGGCACTGTTATAGTGGGCACAGTATAGCTGGCAATCTTATGGTGGATGGTTTGCACTTGTATGGCTGGCACTATAGGACTGTATCTGCTATTTGAAGCACATAAAATAAGCAATCCAGTAAAAATGGTCACTGTAGTATC
The DNA here is from genome assembly GCA_025379985.1 of Phyllomedusa bahiana. Classification (NCBI taxonomy): domain Eukaryota; kingdom Metazoa; phylum Chordata; class Amphibia; order Anura; family Hylidae; genus Phyllomedusa; species Phyllomedusa bahiana. Next base: position 69,954 of record JAODAL010008472.1, read on the forward strand.
TCTGGATTTCTTCCTTGAAGATGTATTTATTTCTGATACAATCATGGCAGACCCACAACATATATCATAAAAGTGTCTGATAGGTTTGAGATCCCAAAGAGGAGGAGATGGCTATATAAGTGTGCTATTCTCTCTAGTTATAGTTGTGAAACAGCCACTTCTCAAAATAGGTGCATCATATCCTCTTTCTGGAGAACAAAGCAGGGAACTCCCCCAAATCTGATCCCTGGCAGATCACTAAAGTAGAACCAAGACCTCTCAACCATTTTGGGTATTTACAATTGAATTGCCATAAAGGTCTTATTAGAGAGCAAGAGCAATTCAGTATAGCTGGACATGTCATTAACGGATGTGTCTGTGGTAAACTTTAAAAGGGCATATGCATTGAGATTAAAATAAGCTCCATATTATGGTGTTAGTTTTTTCCACTAAAAGTGCATGGTGTTACTTACATGAAACCCTTGGATTAATTTCCCACCCCTCCATTTACATGTACAGTTCTATGTAAAAGTTTTATGCAGGTGTGAAAAAATGCTGCAAAGTAAGGATGTTCTCGAGACTAAAAGTGCTACTAGTTTATTTTTTATCAATTAACAAAATGCAAAGTGGATTAACAAAACAGAAATAAAAATCAAGTTGATATCTGGTGTGATCACCTTTTGCCTTTGGTGTCCTAGAAGTGATGATATGGTCTGGCACAGCCCTCAACTTAATATCATGGGGGTCTGTCTGGGATTACATGAAGAGACAGAAGGATGTGCGAAAACCTACAGCCACAGAAAATCTGTGGTAACTTCTCCAAGATGTTTGGAACAGCCTCCTTTCAAGAACTGTGACCGGCAAAATTGGCAGGATGTAGGGACTAAAACAGAATGGGACTACCACCAAAACAGCATTTTGGGATAGGGTTAGCATAGGCTCGCACATTTTTGCAGGCCACCAGAAACCCTTTGGCAATGCCACTAAATAATGATTTGATTTCTCTTGGTTCATTCACTTTACATTTTATTAATGACTATAAATAAACTCTTAACAATTCTATTTTTGAAAGCTTTTTTTACTTTGTAGTATTTTCCCACACGTGCCTAAAACTTTAGCACAGTACTATAGTCACAATGGCGTACACAGTCCCGCACAGGTTCATGCCACAAAATAGTAATGGGACAGTCCCATACCAGGTCCCCATTTCCAGGGACACTACAGTAGCCGCATGATCTGTCTGTTTGGTATGCCTTCTCCTTCACATAAGTGAAGATCAGTTAGGTGGTATCTATAATCTTGGACTACCATTGATTTTTGTAACCCCTTAATTGCTGCACGTTTCAGTTATTGAAGATTTGACACTTGATAATTCATTTAAATGGTTTTTTTTTAGAACATTGTCCTGTTTCTAACAGCAGAGCAGTGTCAAAAGGGTTTGAGCACTTTACAGAGCCTGTTCATACTAAGAATCAGTGGTGCTCCAGCATCACACTCTTCACATACCAGATCATCATTTTGGCTATATTTCCCTAACATAGCCTTTCTTCACAGACAAAGCTCTTCATTCCTTGCGTCTCGATCTGTAGACTCCTTTTCACATATGGATTTTAGCCTGTCACGTGATGTAACAAACATCTCTTCATTTATGTTATGTTATGGCATCACAGTCGAGTTGCAGTCCACTTGCACTATTCATGCAATGCATTTTAATTTTGTTGTATGGGGGCCGAGATGTATTAAAAGGTCTCTATGTAGTGTAGACATTTTATACCAGAGACTAGTGATATTTGAAAAACCTTAGCTGCCCCCATTGGGAAAACAGGAGAAAAATTTTAGTTTAACCTTGAAAATATTTTGGGCAGAAACCCGGGCTAAATAAAGGGGTCCGCCCCTTGCTTTCACGCTCCCCTCCAATTTGGGGGATGTTTTTTAAAAGCTGCAACTAACCGCCCATTGTATGTAAAATATTCATATGTTCGAAAAAAAAATCTCAGACCCAACAAAGGTATGTTTTTCATTTGTTCCAACCAATTAGGGGGAGGTTTCTGTCTCCACGAGTGTTAATCTTCTTCTTCGGAGGTAGTTAGACATAGTCGACATGTTCATATAAGCTGTAAAACTTTGTAAAATATCAATGGAGCAGTGATGTGTCTTTTGCTGACAGATGGCAAAGGCCATTAGAACATCCTGTTAAATTTTGCATTACGTAACAGTGTTGTCCTTTCTGAATCAGCATGCAAAACTCGAGATGTTAATAGGAATAAGGATAAGACATAATCTTATCCATTAAAGAGGACCTGTAACCACTCCTGATATGTCTACTTTAGTAAATACCTCTTTAAAAAAAAAAACAAAAAAAAAAAACTCTTTTTTTGGGGCTATTCCATCATATCCCGAGTATTTAGAGAAAGGACAAATATTAAAAGGGGGTTGTGACGACCCCACATTAACACGGATTGGACAGTTTTAGAATGTTTACCGACACAACACCAACTGGTAACACCCAGTTGTCCATTTATTCATAAATGTCTCAAAGGAATAATGTTGAAACTACACAACGTAGAGTTGGAAAAAATATGTTTTAGAGCTGTTCGTTCGCAGGAAAGTATTTACCAAATGGGATGTGTCAAAAGAGTAGACAAGACTACTTTAAAGATAAATAAAATAATAAAAAAGTTACACATATTTGGTATCGCCGCATCCGAAAAGTCGATCTATTAAAATATAACATCACTTATCCCATACACTGAACATTGTAGAAGAAAATAAATTCCAAATGTCAAAATTGTGGTTTTTTTGTTTTTCTGTCCTATAAAAATGGAATAAAATGACAAAAAAGTCCATGCTTTCCAAACCTGCAATAAAAAGTGAAAGTCAGCCCGCAGAAAATGCCCCCTCACAACTCCAAGGGTTAGTAAAAAAAAAGTTATTGGACGCCAAAATGGTGCCGCAGCACAAATTTCAAAAATAAAATTTTTGGAATTTTTTTTCGCCCCCCAAAAACAAAAGGGAAACTTACATTTTTGGTATTGGAGTTTTATAAATTGTAGAATAAGAAACACATTTTTTTACCAATTTTAAAACGCCGAAAAAAAACACCTCCTGCTAACATGGGCAAAATTTTTTTGTACTTTTTTTGCCTTATTTAGAATTTTTTTCAGTTTCCCATAATTTAGGGGTTTACAACAAATTCTAGTTGAAAGTAAATTTTGTCCCGCAAAAAAAAAGCTTATATATCTATGTAGGGGAAAAAAAAAACCTATGGCTTTTTTGGAAGGGGGGAGGAAAAAAATAAAAGGGTTTAAAGAGTTAAATTTATTTGAGGATCGGGATAAAAACGCTGTTGAAAATTTTCAAAATTAACCCCTTGTTGACTTTTAGAACTTGCGCAAAATACTAAAAAATTTGAACAGTTGAACATGTGCATTCTAAAGTTAAGAAGATCATTTTGGTTAGTTTCAAAAATTTTTTATTTTCCCCCAAAAATTTAACCGAAAGCCAAGTATCCCTAACTTTTTGTCAGCATTGTATATTCTAAATTTGCCCTTTGCCAAATGCATATAGTTTCTGCATCAGACAAAAAAAAACTGGTAGACCTTATTTTGTCCTATAGAACTCTATGGCCCCACCACTGAAACCACAAATGGCGAGCACAAATGCTAGGTGAGTGGGGCTGTATATTCATAAAAGGGCATCATATGCGGATTTCACAATTCAATTCTCCATAAGTATAACATCCAAAATTAAGATTTGGCCTGGAAAACTTCAAGACTTCCATCATATATATAGTTGGTTGTTATACTGGAGGATTGAATTGTGGAATCCTCATTTGATGCACTTATATGGATATAAGATATGTACCATGTATAAGGTGCCAAGGAGAATTGAAATGTCTAAATAATACTAGATTATGATTGGATGAAGCTTGTGCTTAGAACATGATGGACATGATCATAAAGTATAGACTTGCATAATTGGAAGTGCTGTTAGAACCTTTATGGAAGCTCATGAAGGATTTAATGTCTTCAACTGGCACCCATATATGATATTTTGGGGAGTACAACGAACAATTGCAATAATAATTCAGGTACATTCATGTGACCGTTGCAGCCAATCACTGGCCTAAGCGGTCTAGTGGCATCTGTACCATCACTGAGACCAGTGAATGGCTGCAGTGGTCATCTGAAAAATCACCGCTGTAAGCAAGACACAAGGAATGGCAAAGACCACAGGTGCAATAGGTGATACAAGTCATTAATACTTGATTTTGTATTTAATAACATTTCCTACTCTTAGCTTAATTACCCAAGCAACCACCTTTAACTCAAAAATGTAAAAAAAATCCAACACTGATGATTTAGGGCCCTTTTTTTCATATTGAAACGAGGAATTCAAAGAATTTTTTGGCTTACGGAACATGGGGTAACCCAGAAAATGTTTCCCAATTTTTATTCCAAGGGGACCTAAACAAATCGTTGTATTACGAGAAAATTTCTGACTAGGAATTAGGGCTTTTAATTGGAGCAACCTTTGTGACTGCATTGTTTTTGGATCCCGATAAGTCAATGAATAAAACTATGTAAAACTGTTGATTACTATGTTTTTTTCCAACTTACACGCTCAACTATAATTGTGTAGACCATTGACATTCTACATCACTTATGTCTGAGAATGTCTGGAACAACAAGGAAAAATGAATATCAAATATAAAAATAAAAACGCATTCTCTAACGCAAAATTTCCCAAAATTTCCCCATGTAGTAATACAGGATGCAGTCTTTCCAAAAAGTTTCCCAAACGCGCTCTTTCCCAAAATCTAATATCCAAAGGGCAGGCATCCAGCTTTAAACACAGGGGTTTTTGAGAGGGAGAAAATCAGATCCTGGGCCCTTTTAAACCTCAGGGAGACCTTAAAGGGGCCCGGCTTTGGAAAAGAAAATGGGAAAGCGGGGGTGGCTCATATCAACTTGAGATGAAAAACCAGGGGCATCCCCGGGGTAAAAATTTTTTTCATTAGTCATAAAACCCTCCCTTTGCTTCCATTTGGGTAATAATTAAATTAAAAAAGTTTTTTTTTGGGTTTTTTGTTAATTTATTTTTAGCGGGCCAAAAAGTCATTAATTTTAAAAATTAGTGTAAAGTAATTTTTGTGTAAAGCTTTAGGGAATTTTAAAATAGTTCATTGAGATACCATCAAGCATTAAATCCCTCCAAAACCCGATTTTTCAAGAAAGAAAAGTCCCGTTTTTGGGTTTTGTTTAAATAGATTTTTGCTCTGCACAATTTGGGCAAAGTGAAAACCCCTTGGCTATTTTGAAAAAGGATTAACAAAAGGGCATGGTTTTTTCAAACCTCTAAATCCAAACATAAAATGTTTCCCCGGAAAGCAAGGATAAATTCGATTTAAAAAATATTATTTTAAAAGATGAAAAATTTCCCTTTTTACTAAACACTTATTAAAAGGTTTAAAATTTCCACAAAAACATTTATCATATTTAATGTATAACTAACTGGGTCCCCACTGTTTGTCCCCTCCCCCCCCCCCCCCCCCGAACAGAGGGGCAGAGTCCCAAAACACATTCTTTTCCCTTTCATGTTTTAAAATAAATTTAGCTTTTGATTGGAAAATTTTCAAAAACGTCCACCTTTTCGCTCCATTCAACATCTATAAAGTTACCAGAAAACAGCCAAGCACAGCTTTCTTTTGTTTCTGCTGACCACATAAAAATAATAAATCAACAGGGTGCCCAAATTTAACCCATAATTCAAATTAAAAGGCCCAAAAAAGGGCTCCCCAGGGAAAAAGGCCAAAAATTTGCACCCTTGGGGCTTTTTCCCTTGGGCAACCCCACAAAAATAAATGGAACAGGGTGCATGTTGGACGACCAATCCATTTGAACGTTCCAAATTCTGACCATGCAGCAAGGAGGAATATGGGGAGCACTTGGGAACCCTCCCCTTTCTAGTGATTTGTAGGGGTCCTAACAGTGGGAAGCCCCATTTATCATAAAACTTATTAACCCGTTTTTGGTTAACAACTAAAAAAGAGGGGGCATGTATGAAAACTGTCTAGGTTTTAAAAACTTTTTTTTGTTTTTCCCCTTGGGAACCAATAAAAACCCCCCCTTTTTTTTTTCAGAGCCAAAAATATTAAATTAAAGTGAGCTCTTTACGGGGTTTCTATGGGGACAAAAAATTCTTAGACCAAAACAGTTTTAGTTTAAAATAGTTTTTTACAAAAAAAAAAATTCATGTTTACCCAAGTTTTTAATCAAGGGGTGGGGAAAAAGTGGTTTTGGGGAAAGGGGGGGAGACAAGGATTTTAAAACCCCAGCCTTTCCACACGGTTAATTTTCCCTAAAAAACCCACAAGGAACCCCATCTCTAACCACAGAACCGGCCCCCCAAACCAGGCTTTCCCCAAAATTTTTCATGGCTACAAAACCATTTTAAAAAACCCTTTGTTTCAGGTAGGATCTTAAACCTTTCTTGAAAAATCCCAACTTTTTCCGGGGTTACCATCCCCAGGGAGCAATTCCCCCAGGTTTACAATTCTTAACCCGGTAAATTAACGCTTTTTTCCTCCTCTGGGGATTGAATCCTTTTTCTAAGCCCCAAGGGAAAGTCCTTTTTTTCTTTTGAGGGGGCTTTTTTATGAAATAAAATTTTTTTCCCCATACTTTTGTAAAAGGGGCCAATTTAAAATATTTAAAAATAAATTAATCAAAGGGGCCCCCCCCTAAACCGGGGCTTTTCCAAACAAATAAGTTCAATTCCCAAATAACCTCCCCTAAATAAGGGGAAATCCTATTCCCCTTAAAAGGGTTTGGGTTTCCGCTTTGCACCTCCTAGCTCCATTACATCCTTTTTAAAAAACTGTGGGCCCCAAAATTTAACACATAAATTCCCAAATGAGGTTTGCACCAACTTTTTACAGGGGGTAGAATTGCAAACCTTTTTCCCAAGTCCATCCCTTTTTAAATCCCTTTCCAAAAACTTTACCCTTGCCCCTAGAGGCGCTGATTACATTGCATGCTGTTCTGAAATCTAGAAATTTCAAGAACGCCCAAACTTTCTCAAAAACGTTCTCCAAGTTTTTTTCCCCAGGACATATGATGCCTGGGAGAATTTTTTGTACCCGAAAGCAAAACCTTACATTTATCCACATTGAACCTCATTTTCCAAGGGGGATGCCCCCAAACACTCAATTTTGTCCGGTTTTGCTTTCAAAATTTTGAGCATCTTCCATAATTTCACTAACCCCCGCAACTTTGGGGTCATCTGCAAAAAAAAGAAACCGTGCAAAATTGGTTTCCCCTTCAAATATATCGTTAATAAATACATTAAAAAAGAAGGACCCCCAAAACTGAGCCCGGGGCACACCACTCATAACCGGAAAACCCCTCAGAGTAGGAAAACATTTAAACCAAACCCCTCCCCTGAGAATGATCCGATAGGGGCCGGTTTTTAATCCAATTAAAAACATGTTTTTTTCTAACCCAAAGGATTTTTTAATTTTACCCAACAAACGCTTATTTAGGGACAGGCCAAAAGGCCCTTTTGCAAATCCCAAAAACCCAATATCCGCAAACTGCCCCCTAACCCCCGAACCCCTTTTACTTCACCCCCTTTTATAAAAACAGAAACCGATTGGTCTGACCGCTTTTGTCCCTTAGTAAAACCATGCTGGAAAACAAAATAATAACATTGGGGTTTTATCCCAACCATTAAATCCTGTATAAAAGTCCCTTATTTTACCTCTCCAAAAATTTTCACAAAAACAATGTTAAAAATTACCCGACCCATAATTTACCTTGGGCAAGACTGGGCCCTTTTTGAAGATTGGAACCACATTTGCCTTGTGCCAGTTTTCCTGGCACTAAACCAATCCCCCAGAAAATCCTAAAATAAAACAGAGGCAAAAATGAATTTAACCCGGGGAGCCCCTTTAAAAAAATCTTGGGGGGTAAAGCCAACTGGGGCCTTGGGAAACCTTTTTTTACATTCATTTATTTAACCCTTTGGGTTGGACCTTTTCTACACTGACCAATTAATTTTTAGCAGATGAGGGATTAACAGTACTTGGGAAAACCCCCACCTCTCACGGTGCCCACCCCCCTCAACTTCTTTTTTCATCGTGTTCCGGTATATACTGAGCGGGAAAAACCCATTTATTTCCTCTGCCTTCTCCGGATCCCCAGTGACCAGCTCCCCATCACAGGTTTTTAAGGGTCCTACATGCACTGACTTTGGCTTTTTGGCATTTATATGCTTAAAGCCCTATATGTGTCCGACATCCCTGCATTATCTCCTGAACTCTCTGCTGCCTAATGCCTGTTCTTCCAATCATCATCTTGATAAGCTTTTTCTGTTTCTTGAGTGATCTATAGTGCTGCATAGCATAACTGTTGGTGACCACATTGCATTAGCTTTATTATATATGGTACAAGATATCCTCAATACCTGGGGAGAAGGAACCCAACACAGGTCCCAGTAGGGAAGATTTGCATTGAAAATACAGTGTAGAAGGTTACGAGGAATTTTTGTTGTTACTGAATTAAACAGAATATATTTTCGACAGGCTGAAAATCACTGCCAACTTATTTAACCTTGTTACACAAGGTGTGCCACTGGCTGAAAATATTGGCTATAACTGCGAGAATAATGAACACATTTTAAAGTGGTGTTATCAACATAGAGTTTCATTAAAGTTTCATAACATACTGCTAGGATATGCCATTAAAGTCTAATAGGTGTGGGTCTAAGACCTGCACCTATCTCAGAAATGGGCCTCAGAAAGTTTTGGCTCAGAATGGAGAGTTAATAACACTTGCACATGACTTTCCGTTTTGCTCTATGAGACTTCTGAGTACAGGTGGGAGGTGAGTTTGGCTGTGCTTGGAACTCCAATAGAAGAGAATGGAGAGTTGTATGCAAGTGCAACCAGCTCTCCATTCAGAGTCAACACTATCGGAGGCTCATTCCTGAGAGAAGTGTGGTTTCAAGAACACTCCTTTAATGACATTTGGTCAAAACATATCTTACTGAATAAGGAACCCTTTATATGCTGGAAACCTTCTCTGTTTGCAGTCAAAAACACTTGAACCCAAAGTTCCATATTGCAGAACATTCTAGTTAGTATGCCTATTATCACTGCAACAATTTCTTGCACAATGTTTCTTTTCAATTTCTTGGATTTTATCAGTAAGCCTTCCCTTCAATTCAACCCAGACGCCTATTGACTACATGACTGAAGCAAAACATGGCTGGTGGGGTAACACGGTGGGCTGAGCAAGACAGCCAGGGCAGCTGCCCAGACTAGCCATTTAGTTTCCCTTCGTCATGTGTGCTCGACAAACATGTTATGAGGGGTCCCTGATTCTCATTGAGTATGGTATGTTTAGACCAAATTTGTTAAAAACATGTTCATGAATAAAAAGTTGTAGCCATTTTTTCTGGACAACCTGTCTATGGCTTTTAGTAACTATATCACTACTTCAAAGAACATAGGGTAACATGTATGATATTTGGCGCCCAGGCGCCTTTTTTTTGCGCACATTAGTAGTGTAGAATGCGCCTGAGTCTATGAACCTGTTCTACTGCGGGTCATAGATTTAGCGCTTTCTAGCTACAAAACGACACTTCTGGCTCAGATAAACCACTTTTGAAGTGATTTACCTGTTTCAGCAGTAATGCGCCTGGATTTGCTGTTCAAAAGTCACAATGTGTAGCTCCGTACGGTTGTAGTGTGACGCCTCCAGCACGCCCTCTGATCTCAAGCGCATTACAAAGTACCGCGGACGCTCTGTAATGCGCCTAACATTGGAGGGCGCTTGTTTAAAAATAGAGTGAACGGGGCTGTGCTAATTTTCCGGCAGAAAAAATGCCAGACTCCTGGCGCAGCCCGGTTCATACATGTCGCCCATAGTTTCTTCAAACCTGGTAACATTCCTTCATTTGTCACTTTTCCCAACACTCCCTGTAGAAGATATGTTCAAGCACTAGTTTTGCAGTAGATATTCAGCTTTTTGCTTCTCTTTACTTTAGTGGTATCTTGTTAACAATATCAGTAGAATTCTTGACAACTACAAGAGGCCGGGAATCTACCGATTCACATGTGTCATGTGTATGTTAATATTGGTGGTTATTGTTTTTGCCATTTCTTAATACTTTACTGTCTTTAATGAATTTGTCTACATAAACATGTAAGTTATGATTGTCTGTCAAAACAACATTACAAATCTGTAAATGGCTTTACTTACCATTTTTCGAATGGCTGCATTTGAGTGATTCGCTGCGGTGGAAATGAGCTCCAGGGACTCTGTAATAAGCATGATCCAATTACACATATTAAACATTCAGTCAGCGTGCAGACTGCAGTTCATCATAGGGTACTGCAAGGTTATGTTAAGGTGACCAATTGTCTAAGGATACATAGACTTCAATGAATACTGTGTGATACAAACAATAACTATAATCAAATATAACATATCTCGTGAGGATGAAGGAACAGTAAGATCATTGTGTCAGGAATGGCATCTAACAAGACGTAGTTATTAAATATCATACTCTCTGCATCCTTTCTATCCGCTGAGTCCTCAGGCAATTTCTTCAAATAATCTTTCAGGAGAAGTTCATAGCGAGGAATTCGTTGGACCGGCTCCAACATGTGATGTTGTAATGTCAGATTCCCACAGACGTCCTCTTTCTATTAAGAATAAACATTAGACAGATGTAATTTAGAAATCGGGATATTGCAGAACACAACACAGACTTAACATTGCGTGGTCATCCTGTCCAGTGTTCCTCAATCGTGACTACAAGGGCTTCTACATAATGACAGCCTATGGCCTGCTGATGTCTTATTACCATGTGAAAACCAGCACCATCATAATGACAGACACTGTTGCAGTTTCTATGCTTTAACCACTGGCGTAACTACCGGGGTAGCAGACGTAGCAGCTGCCCCGGGGCCCGTCGCTAAGGGGGCCCGCGCCCCGGGGCAGCCGCTACCACGTCTGCTACCCCGGTAATGCCGCTCCTGGGCCCGCCGGCAGTGAACTTAAGGCCGTGTTCACACTTCTTATTCAATCCGTAATTTCGGGCCGGATCCCGCCCGCAATACGGCTTGAATAAGGGGTGGGGCGGGGGCGCTGCTCGCCGGCCCCATAGACAATGCAATATTTACGGCGTGTACGCGCCGTAAATAATGTGCATGTCACTTTCTCCCCCCGCGGTGGATTACCGTAATGACAGGGACGGACTGGAGCCGTACTGCAGCGCAAATCCGGCGCGCAGTACGGCTCCAATCCGCGCCCAAATAAGCCGTGTGAACGAGGCCTAACAGTTCACTGCGGCGGGCACAGAGCTGAGGGGCCCGGCACATCCTGCCTCTGAAGGCCCGGGCCCTCCGGCTCGAGCGTTCAGAGACAGCGCTGTCCGTGGTAGCAGAGTGGAGCGCATCCGGTGCTCGGCTCTGCTACTCTTCCTGACAGCAGGTGCCGGCTCTCTGTGATCACGTGGGCGGCGCGATTACGTCACATGATCGCGCCACCCGCGCTGAGCAGAGAGGCTACAGTGTGCCGCATCGGGGGAGCGTGGACCGAGGTAAGTAACCTATTTCTTATTTTACCTGCCCTGCCTGCCTGTATATAGCCCACCCACCCAGCCTGCCTGCCTGTATATAGCCCACCCAGCCTGCCTGCCTGTATATAGCCCACCCAGCCTGCCTGTATATAGCCCACCCAGCCTGCCTGCATATATAACCCACCCAGCCTGCCTGTATATAGCCCACCCAGCCTGCCTGCCTGTATATAGCCCACCCAGCCTGCCTGCCTGTATACATATAACCCACCCACCCAGTCTGCCTGCCTGTCTGTATATAGTCCACCCATCCAGCCTTCCTGCCTGCCTGTATATAGCCCACCCACCCAGCTCCTGCCTGTATATAGCCCACCCAGCCTGCCTGCCTGTATATAGCCCACCCAGCCTGCCAGTAGATATAGCCCACCCACCCTGCCTGCCTGTATTGCCCACCCACCCTGCCTGCCTGTATATAGCCCACCCAGCCTGCCTGTATATAGCCCACCCTTCCTGCCTGTATATATAGCCAACCCAGCCTGCCTGCCTGTATATAGCCCACCCTGCCTGCCTGTATATATAGCCCACCCAGCCTGCCTGCCTGTATATATAGCCCACCCAGCCTGCCTGCCTGTATATATAGCCCACCCTGCCTGCCTGTATATATAGCCCACCCAGCCTGCCTGTATATATAGCCCACCCTGCCTGCCTGTATATATAGCCCACCCTGCCTGCCTGTATATATAGCCCACCCTGCCTGCCTGCCTATATAGCCCCCCTGCCTGCCTATATACCGCCCACCCTGCCAGCCTATATACCCCAACCTGCCTGTATATCCCCTGCCTGTCTATATACCCCCAGCCTGCCTGCATAGCCCCCCAGCCTGCCTCAATAGCACCCCCCTGCCTGCCTACATAGCCCCCAAGCCTGCCTACATAGCCCCCAGCCTGCCTACATAGTCCCCCAGCCTGCCTACATAGTCCCCCAGCCTGCCTACATAGTCCCCCAGCCTGCCTGCATAGCCCCCCAGCCTGCCTGCATAGCCCCCCAGCCTGCCTATATACCCCCAACCTGCCTGCATAGCCCCACAGCCTGCCTATATACCCCCCATCCTGCCTACATAGTCCCCCCTAAAGCCTGCCTATATAACCCCCTAAAGCCTGCCTATATAGTTCTCTAAGTCTGCCTTCCTGAATAGCCCTATAGCCCCCGTGAAGCCTGTCTGCCTATGTAGACCCTATAGCCCCCTAAAGCTTACCTGCCTGTCTACTTATATGGGGCCCCTTTAGCTACCTAAACCCTGCCTGCCTATATGGGGACTCTATTGCCTACCTAAACTTTGCCTATCTGGGGCCCCATATAGCCTATCTAAACCCTGCCTGCCTAAATGGGCCACATATAGCCAGGGGACAGGTGCTGGAAAAGTCAGGATTCTAAGATATTTGTGTCTAAATTTCCAGAGACAAGTGGTCGGGAGACGTCATCATGGCGGTCTGGACCGGATGCAGAACAAAGGGGAAAGTCAACAACTCGTCAGAGAGACGTCACCTGTGAGTCACAAGATGTAACTACACTGTAATCACTTATGTCTACAGAGCCTGTGTACACTGGTGTCTACCATTATATATTCACTGGATGGTGGTAATATACAGTCTGTAGAGCACCTGTTTACACTAGAATATACCACTATATGATCACTGTATGGCGGTAATATACAGTCTGCAGAGCCTGTGTACACTGGTGTCTACCACTATATATTCACTGTATGCTGGTAATATACAGTCTTTAGAGCACCTGTGTACACTAGTATATACCACTATATGGTCACAGTATGGAGGTAATATACAGTCTGTAGAGCACCTGTGTACATTAGTATATACCACTATATGGTCACTACATGGCGGTACTATTGGTCTTTGTGTACTGATCAGTAATAGTGTAGGGGTATTATTCAGTCACTCTATGGTCTTGTTCTGGCAGTATAATCAGGTCCATATGTAGTAGCGTTATTGGTAATGTTAGTCTTGGTATAGTGGATTTGTTTGGTAGCAGTATGTTGGGGATATGTATGGTGAGGTGTTCACTCCTTGTATTATCTACATTATCTAACAGCATGTCCTGGTAAATGTTTGTGTTAAAGGAGGTGGGGGGGTGGGAGGGGAGTGGGGCCCCATCAAAATCTTTTCTTTGGGGCGCTGCCATCTCTAGTTACGCCCCTGGCTTTAACACTAATATGGTGGGGTTTAGGTCTAGATCAAACTATTAGGAAAGTATCAGAAAAGTATGCATTACTTAACATGCATCCATGGAGTGCAGCATAAGATGATGAAGGTTTCTATGGATCAGTTTCAGTGGGAATTCACATTAGAATAGGAAAAAGCAAGTTATCGGAGTGACTTTGTGCAAGGCATGATCATCGGGTGCTAGGCAAGCTGGGCCAGTATTCCAAAAACTGCCAACTTTGTTGGGATTACTTCAGTGTTGAGAGTATATTGCAAATGGTGTGACTGAGATAAAACATCTAGCGAAAGGGACGAAAGGAGAATGTCAAGAATCAAGCACACTGTAGCTAAATACATTGCTGATGATCCAACTAATGTGTCTGACGACAGATGGGCTATAGTATCAGGCGACCAATTCCAGTTAGAGTAAGGTGTAAGGGAAACCTAAAGGGCAAGATTTACGTGAGTAGAAGCTTTATTTCTGAGCAGTGTAAAAACATTGCCTGGTCAGATGAATCCAAAACTCTGTTGCACCATACTGATGGGAGGGTCACAATTTGGTGCAAGTAGCATGAATCAAACACCTTCTGTCAGGTGCCAAGAGACTATGCGGGTGGAGGTGGCAAAACGGTGTCGGAAACGTTCTTGTGGCACAGCATGTGTCCTCTGTTACCTGTGGTTGGAGATTAGGGTTTATATAAGCATTGTATCCAACCATGTGCATACCTTTCTGGCAGCTGTTTACTCTATGGCAGAAGAACAATTTCAGCATGACAATGCACCATTTCATATACAGTATATACAGTACACCCCTCACATTTTTGGAAATATTGTATTCTATCTTTTCATGGGACAAGACTGAAGATTTGACACTTTGGTACAATATAAAGTAGGCAGTGTACAGCTTGTATAACAGTCTAAATTTGGTATGCCCTCAAAATAACAACACAGTCATCAATATTTAAACAGCTGGCAACAAAAGTGAGTGCACCCCTAAGTGAAAATGGACAAATTGTGCCAAATTTGGCATTTTCCATCCACAGTGTCATGTGACTTGTTAGTGTTACAAGGTCTCGGGTATGAATGGGAGCAGATAAGTTAAAATTGATATTTTAACTCTCACTCTCTCTACTGGACACTGGAAGTTCAACACCTCAGCACCTCATGGCAAAGAACTGTCTGAGGATTGTTGCTCTGCATAAAGATGGCCTAAGCTATAAGGAGATTGCCAAAACCCAGAAACCTAGCTGAAGTACAGTAGCCAAGACCATACAGCGGTTTAACAAGACAGGTTCCTCTCAGAACAGGCCTCGCCATGGTTGACCAAAGACGTTGAGTGCATATCCAGAGATTATATTTTCAAAATAGCCATATGAATGCATCCATCATTGCTGTAGAGGTTAAAGGGGATGGGGTCAGCCTGTCAGTGCTCAGACCATGCACTGCATCAAATTGGTCTACATGGCTGTCGTTCCGGAAGGAAGCCTCTTCTAAAGATGATGGGCAAACAGTTTCCTGAAGACAAGCAAACTAAGGACATGGATTACTGGAACCATATCCTGTGGGGTTTGATGAGACTGGGATAAACTTATTTGGTTCAGATGGTGTCAAGCGTGTGTGATGGCAACCAGGAGAGTAGTATAAAGACAAGTGTGTCTTGCCTCCAGTCAAGCATGGTGGTGGGAATGTCATGGTTTGGGGCTGCATGAGTGCTGCTGGCTGTGGGGAGCTACAGTTCATTGAGGGGACAATGAATTCCAACATGTATTGTGGCATACTGAAGCAAAGCATGATCTTCTCCCTGCAGACCAATACTGCAGACCAGTATTCCAACATGAGGAGGACCCCAAACACACCTCCATGGCGACCACTGCCTAGCTAAAGAAAATGAGGGTAAAGGACTGGACTGGCCAAACATGTCTCCAGACCTAAACCCTATTGAGCAACTGTGGGGCATCCTCGAACAGAAGTTGAAGTAGCGCAAGGTCCCTAACATTCACCAGCTCCATGATGTCATCATGGAGGAGTGGAAGAGGATTCCAGTGGCTGCAACCTGTGAAGCTCTAGTGAACTCCATGTCCAAGAGAGTTAAGACAGTGCTTGGAAAATAATGGTGGCCACACAAAATATTGACACTTTGGGCACAATTTGTCCATTTTCAGTTAAGGGTGTACTCACTTTTGTTCCCAGACATTTATCGCTGTGTGTTGAGTTAGTTTTAGGGCACACAAAAATTACACTGTTATACAAGCTGTACACTGATTACTTCATATTGTATCAAAGTGTCATATCTTCAGTGTTGTTGTCACGTCAAGGGAGGTGCAGTGGGCCCTGACTGCCACCCAGCCCACTGTCCCTAACTACTTGGCGTGCCACCCTAGACGGCAGACCCCAACTGGACAACAGCCCCTACGCTGCTAAGTGCAGGGCCGTCAGGGAAAACACAAGGTCAAACAGTCCGGGTCGGTAAACGTACGGGAACGTATATGCCAAAAACGTAAGCCAGAAGAATAGTCAGAAACAAGCCGGGGTCCAAACACAGTCAGGAGCGCAGTACAAAATCAGAGGCAAGAAGCAAGGTCAAGAAACAAGTCGGGGTCAGAAATCCAGGAGAACAACAACAAACGGGAACGCCAGGAAACAGCAAGGGAACACCTTTGTCAGGCAAAGCCTGGAGGGAATGAGGAGGTTTAAGAGGTCTGCCTGGACACCGCCCCTGCAGCTTATTGGTGCGGCATCCGGGCCCTCCGATTGGTCCTGAGAGCTGTCACTCCTGGCTCAGGAGCAGCAACTCTCCCAGGGTGTGGTCCCAGGCTAGACCTATTAACCCTCGCAGGTCCTTGTGCTAAACAGGTGGGAGACTGCCCAGACGAACGTATCCTGACAGTTGTCCCAGGAAAAGATGTAATACAATATTTACCAAAATGTTAGGGGCACTTTTGTGAGATACTGTATATCGTATCCTCATGGATTTGTTTTTAAAACATGACTTCACACTTCCTTGGCCTTAAGTGTCCTCAGATATTAACCCTATGAAACTTCGCTGGGATGAGGAAGAATGTGCGGTCAGCACCTCTATCTAATTAACAGCAACTGCAAGAAGATATCCTGCCTGCATGGGCCAATATTCCTGCAGAACAATTTCAACACCTAGTGGGATGCATGCCAAGACAAATTGCTGCAGTTCTGAAAGTCAAATGAGGTCCACTATGCTCTTAGATAGGTTTCCCTAATATAGGGTACCATACATAAAGCTCTGTATGTATCTTCCCAGTCCCTGGAGACTGAGGAAGGTGGCTACATCACTTTCTGCAGATTGTAACACTTTATGACATTTGTCTGTTAATTAAATTCAATTTATTTCAGCTGCCATAAAGCACACACCCTGCTGTATTGAAAATTCTTTTTAAATTAATAGCGATGGCTGGAAACAGAAAGCTACTTGAGTTTTAGTATATAATTACTGTATTTTTGGAGTCCCAGGGACATAAGTATTGCAAGGACCAGTACAGAATTCTGAGTTTACAATTCCACTATGGTCATTAAAATTAGATTTGTGTAGTTTGAAAGTGAGCCTACTGTACATTGAAGTGTCCTAATCCATAGAAATAAATGTCACCAAGGACAATATATAAACGTGTGAATCTTAGACTCCAAAACCGCGTATAGAGGGAAGGCATTCTAGCTCTAGGGTCTATGCACACAGCATAGCATGGCATGTTGCAGGTGTGAGGTAGTCCTCCTTAAAAGCAATACTTCTAGCGGACAATGCCTCTGTGATAAGGTACGCTTTTCAATAAAGTGGGGGGGGGGATTGAGGCTCAATATGAGTAATTACAATCTCTGTATAGCCCTTTGGAATATGACAGCACTATAAAAATGAATAAAATAATAATAAATAATATATGGTATAGAAAGCCTCAATCTGCAAATCAGACTTGAATTTTAAGGTTTCAGCAGAAGAGTAGAGCATTTTTTTTCTATTACGACATCTTTTTCAGAATATATTGGAACATAATTTTACATTAGAGAAGAAAAAAAACACACACACATATATCTTACATATAAATCAGATTTTACATTATTACATATAAAACATAAAGAGCATGACACTATGTCTGGGATATATCAAACACCAGAATATTTTCCACTTGAATTCACAATGTTAAAAGCATTTAAGGCAGCTGAATGTTTGACAAGATGATGGACTCAGAATTATAATATGGACAATCCTCTATACAGCTAAGTGCTGCATTAATTCAAGGCCGCATAGTGATTTTACACTAACAACAAAGGAGCGTTAAATGGAGAAGCATCTCTTCTACCTCCAAAGCACAACACATTTATCTCCATTGTTTAGGACTAGTTCACATTTACAATTAGTTGGCAGATTGCTTTTCAGCAAATTGCATTTCCTCAGATAACGAGGAAATTCTAATAAACGCTACATCAGGAGTAACACAACCTGACATGGTAGTGCTTTATCGTTTATCAGATGCTGGAAATTTTATAGCTGAACACTTCATTATTTAAAAGCTATGAAATCTTGCTGCATTTGCTAAATTATGGAACATCAGTTATGTTTGAGCTGAATCTTGACTGTTACTAAACATTTACTGCTATAATCCATTACAAGGCTATGTTAATCTAGGGCAGGGGTGTCAAACTCATTTTTTACTAAGGGCCACATCAATAACCTAGGACACCACATGCACCAACGGAAGTGTCCCACTGGGCTTTCTAGAGCATATGTACCTTTTTTCTGGGTTTCTGATAAAGTCATTTAAGTTGCTCCACCAGAGATGCAATGGGGCGCTAAATGGTCCGTAAACAGCCAAAATGTCCTTTAAAAAAAGGCTTTCCACCTCCTTTTATTTTTTTTTGTCTGCCATTAGTGCCTATTTACAATAAAAAGTTTTACTTACCTCTCCCCTCATTTCCTTTCCAGTGCTTCACCGTCCTTACTTGCATCCGGTCTTCTGTTTTCTTCTGTCTGTTTCCAAACAGGGGCATCACCGCTGCTGCCATGTGCTCATGTAACACTCCTTGACTTCAATGTTTGGACAGCTCACTTCCAAACTTTGATGTCAGCAATTGCAACAGTGACAATCCTGTTCGAAAGAAGACAAGAAAACAAGAGACCAGCAGCGAGGATGGCGCTGCACTGGAACAGAGGTGAGGGGAGAGGTAAGTAAAACTTTTTATTTTAAGTGGGTAGTAGTCATGCAGGATTTGACTAAGTTGACAACCCACCCGAAGCGCGCCAAGGTACCCAGGGTGATTCTGATGCTGTTCAGACTGGCGTCCTGCAACAGAGCTTTCACAATAAGGTCGTCCTGATAAGGAATAATGGTAACCCCTTGATGCGAAGGATTGCCATGAGAGTTGCCAGGACTTTGGTGAAGATCCTTGGTGCTGTAGCAAGGCCGAAAGGCAGAGCTATAAACTGGAAATGCCATAAACCCACCACGAAATGAAGAAAGTCCTGGTGGGATTGGGCAATAGAGACGTTTAGGTAAGCGTCCCTGATGTCTATGGCAGAAAGAAATTTTCCTTGTTCCAGAGACGCAATTACCAACTAAAGAGACTCCATGTGGAATCTGGGAATCCACACATACTGTTTGAGCTCCTTGAGATCCAATACAGGCCTTACTGTCTTTTTTGGAAACCATAAAAAGGTTGGAATAAACACCTCGGAAACGCTCAGACTTGGGAACTGGCATGATTACACCCTGAAGGAAGAGGACATGGATTGCATGAAAAAACACTGATGCCCGAACCAGTGAGGTGGGTGGGGAAGAAAGAAAAATCCTAGTTGTGGGAACACATATGAAGTAGATCCAGTATCCTGAAGAGATGACTTCCCGGACCCAGGCGTCGTCAACCTGATCCTGCCAGACCGCCTGGAACTGGAGGAGGCGGCTCCCCACCCAAGAGAAATTTTTAGTTGGGGGAAAATCTTCAGAACAAGAGAGTCTTGGCGAAAGGGCCTTTGGTCACTCTGCAATGAGATTAGACCCTGAGGAACAGGGAACATTCCCTGCTGCAGGTCTATAGGAAAATTCCCGAAAGGACTGGAATTGCAAACGTTTCTTACATGGCTACTGCCATGCAGAACGATTTTGAGGGAGAAGGGAACTACGACCCCCTGAAACTTCTGAAATTATATCGTCCAGACTCTTCCCAAAAAGTCTGCTACCAGAGAAATGAAGAGCAGTAAATGTCTTTTTGGAGGCTGCATCAGCTGACAAAGATTTTAACCACAAAGAGTGCCGATCGGCCACTGCATTAGCAGATACTCTAGCAGCCAGATGAGCCAAATCATGAGCTGGGATGCGAGTTCTAACAGCTACTCAGTAGAGGTTCCAGACAATAGCCCCTGCTGCAGCTGTTTGGCCCAGACCGTACAGGACATGCTGACCCAGGACAAAGTAAAGGCAGACTGCAGAGCTGCCCCAGAAGCTTCAAAAATTAATTTAAAGAAACCATCAATCCGCTTGTCCGTGCAATCTTGCAGGGCTGCCACATCCAAGATGGGAATGTCAGTGTTCCTCGCGAGGCTAGGGCATCAACAGAGAGAACCCCTGACCACGTAATTCCTCAGAAAAAGGGTATTAATCTGTCTGGTAGGAAATAAACGTCTGTCAGGCTGTTTCCACTCACTGTCAGGAAGTTCCTCAAACTCTGGGTAAGAAGGGAATGCCAAATGCTGCATCTAAACTAAACTTTCTCCTGAGATGGAGAGACATCTTCATCTTTAAATTGAAGGGAGTCTCTAACAGGTCAGATAATGGCTTGAACAGCAGCTGCCATTCCATCTTCCCTATCTGTAGGGTCCCCAAAAGAGGCTGTATCTAGGAGTGGAGCCTATATATCTGCCAACAGTCTGTCTGAAAACAGATATGGCGACAGTGAAGAAGAGGGAACTCTAGTCCGCTTACGCGAACAGGTTGCGCCAGGCTCAGGGCCCTGGGTGGTGCACACTGGGCAGCAAGCAGAGATGGCATACGCTGTATGGTCGAAGCCATGACCTGGAATAGCCTAAAAAAGGTCACCCACTGCTAGTGAGAGGGACCTAGTTCATTCCGGGGGCCACCAAGTCCTGACAGGAGAGGTCAGGCCCCGTGCTGGTCGGCTGAGGAGCTACGCAAAGGGCACACAGAGTGGTTGACCACATGCAAACTTCTGACAGTGGGCACAAGTAAAATAAGTCGCCACTGCTTTAAAGGCTGGCAGCTGTGACTCCTCTTTCTTGGAAAGGGACATGGCAACAGGGCGCAGAGCAGGAGACAAATGGCTCAAAAGGGCCAGCTTACCACACCAATGGTGCTGCATCCTCCAGAGAAAGTCAAGAGATGCTTAGGAGAACCACCAGGAAAGGAAATGATTTCCAAACTCAGCTGCAGAAAAAAGCCCGGGCTGCTGAAAGCCCATCCCCATCCTGATAGGAAGGCGCCAGTTGAGAGGTCCGAGAGATGGATCAAGCCCAAGAAAGGGCATGGCCTAGATGTAGTGGCCTATGCTCCGACGGGTGTGGACCAGCACGACAGGCAGCTGGAGGGATGCGGAATGCACCAGAAAGTGCCTGCAGTCCCTGGATTAGAGAGGGAGGTCTCCAACTGAGTAAAAATGCACCAAAGAAAAACAGAAGTGCTGTTCTGCGGCAGTTCTGAAAAAACTGCTACAGAGAGGCAAAATCACCTTTTTGCCCCAGGAGATGGAAGAAATGGTAAGAAAATGCTGGCAGAATGTGAAGACAGGTACAGCCCCAAGCGGAATTTCGCTGCCACAGTGGCGGACTCCTCCGAGGCGCTGCAGGAAAGAAAAAATTCCTGAGCTCTTGTCACTGGTCGGATGCCCTGGAGATGAGCTGTACACTATGAATCAGTAAAGTAGCAGCTAAAACAAAAATGGTAAAGAATTTTTAATTATGATGGAAATGTCTATTATTTAATTTGCAAGCTTCCCACATCAATTTTACTTGGTGGTAAAATCCCAATTAGTATGACACGTAAGATCTAAGGTGGAAATGCCTTACCCTGGGTTCACATATTATGGCATGATGTGGTACAAATGAATAAAACAGCACAAAGTGCATAATTCATTTGTTATTAGCTGCAGTTCTGCCATCATTAGTGGCTTTCATTAAAAGAAATGTATTGTAGTACTAGGTGTATTATATGCAGCATTACCTGCTTGCAGTTTTTCCTATTTAAGTCATGGGAAATAGCAACAACCTAAATTTGACAGTAAGGGTACGTTAACACGTTATTTTTTAGATACGTGTTTGGGTACGTCTTTCGGACCCAAACACGTATCTAACAATGTTCTATGTGATTTACATTGATTTCAATATAAAATACGTATCGTCGTTCAGATGATACGTGTTTTACATACATTTTTGTGATGAGTTTACGGGATCCATTCAAAGAATTGACATGTCAATTCTTGATCCATTTTACGTAGCAGACACCGTATTTAAAACTGTAGGACGCGTTTCTGCTGCACAGAAACCGCATCCAAACACGCACCACACTTTGGGTACGTGTTTGGAAACGTTTTACGCAATGCATTTTTCGGATCGAAAAACATATTGCAAAACACTGTGTGAACATCCCCTAAGGCACAAAGATATTGTGCGTTTTACAGAGCTTTATAGAGCTTTTGTAGAAAGCCTCATAAAATGCATAATTTTCAAAAAATATGTTTAAAGGTTAACACTGGCAAAACCACATGGCTAATAACAATCACTGTTCATAATGTTCGCCTGTTGGTAATGGTTGCGCGGTTTCGAGAGCGTTAAACTGAAAATCTCTGTGGTCGATTAATAAGTGATTTAAAGATCATTAGTGTAGGGTACCGAAGTGGTTCTCTGTTGCATCATGACCACACCAGAACTCTACTGAAACCGCTCCATGTATTCCTACCCTTTTTGCATACAATTTTTTCATGGAAAAAATCTACTATGGAAATCATGGCAGAAATCTGATACCCTGCAATTTATGAAGTGGATTTTCACTTTATAGCAGCAACTTTCACTGCAGTTTTGGACATAGACTACATCAATGGCTCTAATCCATGACTAGACAACACAACGTGGAACCAGACGATATTCTGCATAAAAAAGCGACACGTCAATCCTTTTTTTCCACATTACAGAATTTAAATTCCTTTTGAAAACAATATGAAGATTGCACAGTTTCCACATAGATTCCGACGCAAATTTCACTTGAAAAAAATCCATCCAAATATACCCTTATGGATCCAAACCTGTGATAGGCCCAGACTGTTCTTCCATGTTCCTTTGATTTTGTATTGAGGCACAGTGAGGTTTTTCATACAGAATACAAGAGAAACCATTAAATACTATGGGTTACAGGTATGACAAGGGTCTAGGTGTAAGACTTTTTTTGCTCATAGCAACCGATCAGAGTTTTCCTTTAATTTCATACACTGCTTTGAAAAAATGAAAGGAGAGCTCTGATTGATTTCTATGGGCAACCAAGACAGTCTTAGACCTAGCCAGTTTTCATACGTGTCCCCCTATTTTCCTAGAGTAGAATAAAGGAGAATATGGTACATCATCAGATACCTAATATGGACTTGTAGGGTCCGTGAATGTTGCTATACAGGGTTTGTGCATACAGTTTTACAATGTGCATAATCACTTTTGAAGACAAGCAGCTCAGCTGAACTGGAGCTTGAAGGGGTTGTTTGCTACCATATTACATCAGTGTCTGATTGGTGGGAAGCCGACCACTATGACTTCAGCTGTGTAAGCATCATGGCACTCTCTTCCATCGACTCTGCTTTTTCTGATGATCATGTTTAACCATTGATTACTACCAGTGGTGAAAATGGCTACTTAACAAACGGAGGGGGTCTCAGCAGTCAAAGGGCTTGAGGTTAGGACCTAACTGCAATTGCATATCCTAGCTACATGTGATCAGTGCCTGTCATTAACGATGTATTCATTTTCTTTTTTTGTAGCATTGGCATTTTGAATTTCAAGAGTTAATAGAAGCTATACCTGAATTGTATGAATGACCTCCTTAAAAATAGGAGACCTCTGGGTCCAGGAGTTCACCATGTCCATAGCTTTGTCAAAGTTCTTTACGTATTCCCCATACATCTTCAGGAATGGAGCCAACTTTTGAAGAATATCCCCGATCCGTGGGTTTGTATTCCTGAAAACATGTTGTAAAACAGCTATGTATGAAATAAGTGAATTTGGGGGATTTTAACAATCAGTGAATGATCAGTGAATTCATGACTTAAAGGGGTTTTGCCACGATCTAATGTTGACGTGGGATCCTCCAAAATGGGTAATTAATCACTTTTGTAAATATATGTCATTAAAAAAGTGAAGCCTCTGAGAGCTACAGCCTGACTTACATGCCCTTATTTTCCTGACAGTTTACATTAGACATAACCAGGAGCTGATCTGGCCGTGCTTGCGTTGTTTGCACTTCCTGGCAGGTAACATAAACGAGCTTTGAAGGGACTGGGGAGAAAAGATCCTGTGTCTTTTGTATAGAGAATCCACTGGTTGTAATGTAATTATCTGAGTAAACATGCAGACGCTCCCTGCAGCAGTCCATGAACAAATGATAGACGCTGCCTGATGAGAGCTTATCTTCTCTCCTGAGAAGATAAGAGGGAGAAACTTGTGTATAATACAGTTATTTCCTGTGGATTAGCCAAATAACATGTTTGCTCAAGTACAGCGACTGACTATCAGGAACGTGCATTGGAGGTGGAGTGATGACATCACAGAGGAGGTACTTGTTTTTTTTAAACACAGAAACACAACACCCCTTTTTCAAGCCTCAAGAGAGGAGTATCAGCCTGTTAGGTGAGGAACTCACTTCTTGGCAAAACCCCTTTAAATGTGAAACTTAAATAACATATTACATCATTCTGCCAGAAGATCATCACTGCAAATGGTCCATTTCTAGAGATGCTCTGTGCACTGGTTTGATTTAGAAATTACATCAAGGCCAACTGTACTGTACATAACAAAGCCATATCCTTTTGGCATGTACGGTAGTGTGTCAAACAGAAATCCTAGAGTTCCAAATGACAGAGCTGTGTGCACTCCATGTGCAGCAGTATAGTACCTCCTTACTGCACCGGATTATGCTTTTAGAGGAGAAAACCCCCATAATGTGACATGCTGAAACATTCAAAATGTCTGTTCTTTTATGTTACATACGCACACAGAGAAAAAGTCTCTATATGAAATTAGAGACACAGATTTCTATGGGTGCCATATTCTATAATACATCCATGCTCATGAGGCCTAAAGTACATTTTACCAGGTCCTAGGAATACGATTTATGGTGTTTTCAATTTACAATTGTCTACCATGTTTAATCAATACCATCTGTAGTTGATGTGACCTGAAACTCACCACTCCTGAGTTATACGCGTTTTAAGTTCTGGGAAAAGGAACTGGCAATGGAAGCAGTAGATGGATGAAATATTAGAAAATATTCCTGTGGTCACTTCAGGTGGAATTCCAGCCTCAGCTAATTTGGTGCAGAATACCTGGAATGAGACAACATTACATCAATACATCTGCTGGATGAAATCATTTTTGAAAAACAGGTGTAACGGTAAATCTATTGTTTTGCTATGGACAAAAGAGAGAATCCGAAAAACTGGTTTAAGGTTTTCTAAAGAAAGCTGGATGTATGATTTATAAACGTTAGCTCCATATTGTTGAAAAGTACTTAATGACCAGCAATTTTTTTAGTTTTTGCCTCCTTGCATTTCAACAGTCTTAACTTTTTTATTTATTCAATGACGCAGTTGTATGAGGCCTCGTTTTATTCGGGACAAGTTGTACTTTTGGGGGGAATAGCTTAAGTTCACTTATAAAATATTGCACAATTTTTCATTTTTTTAAACTTTTTTTACACCATTAACATTTCACACTTAATAACTTGTTAGATTCATTCTACAGATTATTACGGTCATGTGGATACCTAATATGTGTAGTCTTTTTGTGTGTGTGTAATTTATGCACAATTATTCTTTATTAAATATTTAATTTTACTTCATTATTTATTTTACTTTTTCCTACCCTTTTTATGTTTTTTACTCCTTTTTAAAATAAAAATCCCATGAAGGGATAACTGTTTTACTTTTTTTTTACACTTAGTAATCTATTAGCATATTCATATATGCTAGCACATTATAATCTGTGTCGGTTTGACACATGCAGCAATTAGGGCAGCACACAGTGTGGCCTGATCGCTGGCTTGTTACACACACAGCCCTGGGGCTACTCTAGAAACCCAGGGCGGACTGTGCAGCCATTCCCCGGGCTCTGTGGGGTCACTGGAGTCCCGATCACCCGACAGAGCAGGGGAAAGCCCTATGATTATGCTGCAGTCACTAACTGCAGCAATCAGAGGGTTAAGCACCGGGGATCAGAGGTTTCCCCCGCTTCCCAGGACCTGTATAGGCTGCGCTGGGAACAGATTGTGAAGTACACAGCCTAGCGCAGCTGAGTTGCTAGGAGTCGCAAAACCCCTCTGTCTGCAGAGACGTCAACAGACGTTGCTGCAGACAAACGACATGAAATGCCCGCCGCCAAAAGACACCGGACGGTCATTAAGGGGTTAATTTGCCAGCATTTCCCACGTCACCAGCACATCCTCACCAACATAATCACAAATGGATAGTTCACAATATCCTACATAATGACTATGCAAATAGGTTAAATAGTGAATGACCATCCATTTTATGGGGGCCCCAGATGCGGCTCTACATTTTTTACCTAGGACTATATCCATAGCAAGGGGGAATCCCTTAAGTTTGGAGGAAAGAAGGATTCTATATAAATATATAAGGGGATTCTTTACTGCTAGAGCAGTGAGACTGTTAAACTCTCTGCCTGAGGAACTTATCACTGTGAATTTACTAAATGAGTTCAAAAAGGGCCTGGATAGAATTCCAGAGTGTAATAATAAAACAAGTTATAGTGACAGATTCTGGAGAAAGATGGTTTATCCAGGGATTTCTTTTGATTGCCAGATTTGGAATATTTCCCTAAAATGAGGACATCACCTTTTACCACATGGTAAACACTATAGGATAATCGGATAAGATAATCGTCTGAAGGGCATGGACGTAGGTCTTTCTTCCAAACTGCAAACTATGTAACTATGATTTCACACTCAGCTTTTTCTTATTCTTTTGTACTCCATAATGAAAAATGACCATGCAACGCTCCACTGCCAACAGGGAGCATGGTGAGAGTCTCCAACCAAATGTTAGTAGTCCATGCCCACAACCAGTCTAAATTAAAGGCAGATTAAAGGGGCTTTCTCAATGCAATGATTAGTTTTCAACATGTAGGGAATGGTAAATGAAGACTTTTTCTAAATACATTGGTTTTTTGATTTTGCCTTGGTCATGAGATGAGAGATTTTATCTGCTCTGATTGCACACAAGTTTCTCTGGTTACTGTCCATATCTCCTTTCCTGATAACAAAAAGAATAGGGAGTGACATCACTCTCAATGCAATGATTAGTTTTCAACATGTAGGGAATGGTAAATGAAGACTTTTTCTAAATACATTGGTCTTTTGATTTTGCCTTGGTCATGAGATGAGAGATATTATCTGCTCTGATTGCACACAAGTTTCTCTGGTTACCGTCCATATCTCCTTTCCGGATAACAAAAAGAGTGACATCACTCTGATCGGAGCGCACTCTGGATTATCTTTGGTTTACAAATAAGCAATTGTTTTCACTCCTCAGACCACTTGTAGCTTTGTTAACTGAATATTAAATCTCCTGCCCCTTTGTCTTTGTAATGTCTCAGCTCGTTATAGGGAAGTTAAATATATTTATCACTACCACAGAACCACCCACATTCTGACGAGGCAGAGTGAGTGTAAAGCTTCCTGTAACTCTGTGAAACAGCATAGTGAAGAAACCCTGTTAAAGAGGATATAGAACTCAAACCAAAATAATTAAACACTAAGTAATTATAGCATTTGTTTAGGGCTCATGTGCCCTCTACATTTAAACATAAATTGACATAATGTCCTACAGATGCCATAGTTCATCTTTTTGGGTGCTGTATCAGCATTACAATGTCTAGATATTTTTGGGCAGCCGAAAAAGACCAACATAGTCA
Source organism: Phyllomedusa bahiana (assembly GCA_025379985.1). NCBI lineage: Eukaryota > Metazoa > Chordata > Amphibia > Anura > Hylidae > Phyllomedusa > Phyllomedusa bahiana. The sequence continues at coordinate 97,893 of JAODAL010008472.1, forward strand.
TCAACAAGTCTGAAGGAGAAAGTTTCTCTGCAATTATAAAACAAAATTAAAGTTCTTGCAGAAACTGGTGTTTTAATCAATATTTTAAAACACTTAAAAAAATGCCCTGACGAGTGATCGCCTCTTGACCATGGGGCCCCTCTGTGGAGTTTTCTTGGAATTTAAATAGTTTCGTGGTTTTTGGGGCCCGTAAGAAAAAATTGGGGAAAGAAATTAAATCAACACCCCCCCCCAATTTAAATTTTTTGCAGCTTTGTTGAAACCAAGCTCCTGGAGTAAAAATTTTACAGCTTTAAACAAAAAAAAAATTTTATTACCCACTTAAAAATTAAAAACCCAACCCTTTTTAAAATTTGGGATCTGAAACGCAACCTGCGGAAATTGTAAAGACTTTTTGCTTTGGAAGGGGTGAGGGGGGCGAATTTTGGGTTTTTAAATATTAAAAAATTGGTATACAAAAAAAAAACCAATTTTTTTTTATTTTTTTTTTTTTAATTTTTGGTGTAGGAAATTTTGAAATACAAAAACTCAACATAAAAACATATTAACTGGCAAAAACTGTCTGTGACAAATGATAGATTCTCTGCAAAAAACAGTGAACAGCAACAATATGTATGTGGAGAATGAAATGTATGCAGTAATCAAATGAGTTAGAAAAACTGCTCTTACATTGTGTAAGCAAGTTTGAATAGTGATTGAAGAGAAGTTTTCCCCAGTTTTCCCCATATTTTCAGTTCCTTGAGCTAGAAGGTGGAGACTAACTGCTATGATGTCTCCCATACGCTACAGATTCAGTGTTAACGGCAATATGTGCCCTGATGGAAAGCTGGGTGCTTCTTCAAGGGTTTTTACCACAAAGTAATATGCTCTGAAAAGGTTGCTGACCGCTAGCTGCGAGGCGACTGTGCATGAGAATAAGGAGGGCAGCACATCCTTTCCATTCACTTCTATGGAAATTCGGAATACAGCCAAGAACACTCATTCAGCTATATTTGGATCTCCCATAGAAGTGAATAGAGATGATGTCCGCAAGCTACGCCCTCCTTATTGTCATACACGCTCACCCCCCGCACCCTTTGTCAGAAACATGAACCCCATATAATTCAGGGGTAAAACTCCTTACAGGGAAACTGCAGTCCAGTGAACCACAGATGATTAAATTAACAGTAGGTGCAATCAAAATTTTTTATTATGACATCCAGAAAAGAGCTCCACATATGAAATTCTCTTTGAATATCGGCATCCTTACCAACCTTCTGTCTCCTAATTCTGATTGGTTTTAGCCCCATTCCAATACACCCAGGAATGCCCATTTTCTTATGTTTGCCTGAAAACCGGAGGTTTAAAAATATGCGTGCAGTAAGATTAATGTGGGAAAGGGGGCCATAGCCAAAGAATGTAAGGAGCGTCATCCCATACACTACACACACACAGATACTGTTCCACTATCTCACACCCTCCGAACCAGCAGGAACATGGAGGATATCATAAAAAACTACTAAACAGTACTCAAGCACTGGGTGATATAAAGCCATAGCTTTTGTCTGCCTGTCTCTGTGTGTCTGTCTGTCTCTCTCATCCTTTTCTTTTTCTAAATTGTCTAGACATTTTTAGATCGGAACTTTTTACCAAATTGTTTAGGTTGATTTTAGCAGTGTTGCCTAGTAAATGATCAGTTTATGAGGAGAGGGGAGCAGATAAGAAGTCTTATAAGCAGAGAAAGAAGCATTTTTTTCCCCAATAAAATACAGAGTTTCTAATTCTCACTTGTACTATTGATTTGTGCAGTTTCTTAAGAGGTTATTGACCATTTAATATCTTAAAAGGGATTCATGAACACACATACTGTGGAATACAGTGCTGATATTCCTAATGTACACCCTGGGAAAACACAGAGATCCAAATAGTGTGTTGGGGTCCCGGCTCCCTTTTGGTGGCTGAGGCAGGCAAATTTTAAACCTCACTGTAAAAAAATATATAGGATTTTTTTAAACCCAAATTTTTTTCCTTTTTTACTTTGCTCGCTACATTTAAACTCCTATAAAGTGAAAGGAGGCATTTAAAGCCAGCTTTTTGGGGGGAACTTTTCAGCCCAAAATTTTTTTGTAAAACCCTTTTTTTGCATTTTTAGGCCCGAAGCAGGGGCGTTTAAAGAGCAAAGAATAATACAATTTTCTAAATAATATATGTCAATATGGATATTTCAATTATAGAGTTTGGACTGCACCGATACCAGTTTATCATAGCTACTTGTCTTTTTTAGATCAAAGAAACTATTACAAACCTGAAACTATAAGAAAGAAGAAAGCAGCATAAAAAACATTTAGCAAAGGGGGAAAAGAAACAAAAGGAAGTTAAGAAAGAAAATTGCAAAGTGTGGTTTGTATTTGCGCCCAAGATTACTTTAAAGAGGAACTAAAGAACAAAAAAAGCTACAGACATTACAGGGGCTACAAGGACACAGGAAAAGCCATTCACTAAAACAATATGAAATGGATCAGTGGACACAGACCGCAAACACAGCAATGTCTGCTACTAAGTGAATCGAAGCATACTGTAATTTTGCATGATATCATAGGCCGCCAGACAGGTAAATAGAGCAATGCCAGCACTTGAACAATAGGCTTTCTTTATGAACACTAAGGCCATGTCCCACTCACGGGGGTTTTTTTTGGGCCCTTTTTTTTTAGGCGGTTTGTGGTTTTTCGACCGCCGAAAAAACCCCCAAAAAGGAGCGCAAGGGGCTTTCCATCCGGCGGTTTTTCGCCCCCGGGGCCACCCGAAAATATTGAACATGCACATTCTTCCGTCCATTTCGAGGGAAACTGTGCTTGTGAATGGAAAGGGGGGGTTTTCTTCCCCTCACGAGGAAAAGCCGTCCCCCCCGCGGCGTTGGGACGGGGCCCCAAACCCGGACAAAAACCCCGGGCCGGTAAAACCAAACCCTATCTGTCCTCGTTTAAGGGGAAAGCCCCTAACGCTATCAAACAGTGGCCTCATCCAATGCAACCAAGTAGATTTCACTGGGCAACTGTAGTGGCGTCTACGAGAAGGTATCTGACTGGTGGCTTTGGACATCATCTCCACCTTTAGCTTGCTTTCATAGAGCTCAATTAAGCCCTTTTAAAGGCCCGGGGGAAGATAAAAAGTTTATAGGGGGCTGTTTATCCAATGCTGATACATTCAATACTTCCCTATTGAGACAGAATAGCCAACTGTTGGAACCTCATCTTCTCATCCCTTGTAAGATACAAGGGTGCTTTCCTTGTTTGCTACTGAAGCTAAGCCAATATATTGCCTGAAAGTATTTCTCGTTATTAGCTTTTTGAAAAAGGGTTGCTGATCCAGGGGTTTAGTCTGAACACCACATTTAGAGTTGGAAGGAGTTTTTTTTCCTTTAGGCCTCGTTCACACGGCTGATTTGTGCATGGATTTCAGCCGTACTGCGCGCCGTATTTGCACTGCAGTATGGCTGAAATCCGTCCCTGTCATTACGGTAATCCACAGTTCTCATAGAGAACTGTGGATTCCATCTCTTCTCCCAGCTCGGCGAATACGCCAGGCGGGGAGATAGTGACATGTCAATTATTTACGCCGCGTACCCGCCGTGAATAATGAGTGTCTATGGGGCCGGCGAGCTGCTGGCCCCCCGCCCCCGCTGCACGGCAGTCGGCGTAATTGCGGGGCGAAATCCGGCCCCGCAATTACGCCGGCAATAAGCCGTGTGAACTAAGCCTTAAAGGGAACCTGTCGGCTACTTTATGCTGCCCGAATGACAGACAGCATGACATAGCTGCAGGTTATCAGGGATTCTAACCCTGCATGTTTTAAGCCAAAATGCTGTAGTATTCCCAGGTAAAACACCCAGTGAAGTTGCGCCAGGTACGGAGAGAGAAGTCCAACATGCAGAGAGAGGAGTCCAATGTGAGGCTTCACTCTGCCCCCTCAGCTTGACTGACAGCTCTCTCCCTATAGACAAACAAGGGGAGAGCTTCACTGGTTGTTTAACCTGGGAGCACTGCAGCATTTCGCGGTAAAACACACACGGTTAAGACCGGGTAACCTCCAGCTATTTAAAGGGGTTGTCACTACGTTGATTCATCTTACCTCAGTCCTGTTTTCTTGGTTTCATTTTGAATTCAGGGGCATGTTTACTGGCTTCCACTAGGCTGCAGTAGCCTCTTGAGAAAGCTGGCGGCGAAACGCACGTCGAGGCTAATGCCTTCCTTGGTGACATATCCACCACTTTGGTAATGAATTGAAATATAGGTTTTTGTATTTTTATCATAAAATTTTTGGGGGGTTTGGTGCATTTTTGTATTTTTGATCACTTGATCTGTTATGTGTATATTTATTATGCATCTTTCCAATCTACTGTTTGTTAACTTTGGGTGAGGGATGTGTCACCAATATTTGTATTGGGGGGGTATTTTGTGTGTTTTTAAATGTTTCAGTTGTGATAGCTGAATTTTTTTTTATTTATAATGTATTTTTTGGAATAAAAATCTTTATATGGTAATTATTGGAGAGTCATTATACTTAATATTTGTACATGCAGAAGAAGCCAGGTCTGTAACTATAGCAACCAGTGCTGACAGCCTATCAGGAGAGATCAAATAGGTCTGTAGCTATAGCGACCTGAGAAGCTGATGCAGCCCATACAAGAGGGGATATCTAGGAATAGGTAGGACACTGTTAATGGACATACATTGCAAAGTGACTTGTTTTTTCAAGATCTAACATAAAAAGCAATCTTTGTAGGGAGACAACCCCTTTAATGCTGCATGTCATTCGGGCAGCATAAAGTAGCTGACAGGTTCCCTTTAAATAACTACACTTGGCTTCTAACTCATGAAGCTTCCTTTAGGTCAACGCTGTAGGATGATAGGCTTAATCGGATGGATGCATGGCTTTCTTCAGCCTTACAAACTATTTAACTATGTAAATGTGGGGAAAAGATATGAAAAAGCCCAAGCTGGGGCTTCTCCTCTTCACATTTCCCATAGGTCTACATATGTTACATATGCTCTTGACCCTGGGCAACCCTGATGGCTACGTTGACTCCACCAACAACTTACGTCCCTCTCACCTCGACTCCCACCAAATTCTGCTGCTTGTGACCCTCTCTCAATAAATCACGGACAACCAATTGAATATAATTGGCCACAGCAGCCGTTTTATTAACAAATACAAACATAAATAACATTTTCATAAATACTTATAAAACAACATTACTCAGGTACCTAACAGTACCATAATAAATACTTACAACCAACCTTCACACCCCAGCTAACTGTCCACCAGTTAGCTCCAACCCCCAAAAACCATAGACCAACTCAGCCATTGATCAACCAAAACCGACCTCCAGGGGCAGAGGTCCTTGGAGCCAAATCCGACCTGGCGACCAAATCCCTGAAGGGAAACCATACTACCCCCAGCCGCATTCCAATGGCTCGGAGGTCCAAAGCCATACATGATAGCTCAGCCAACTTGCTCTCCAGGGGTACCAGCCTGGAAGAGCCCCCCACCTTCGCCAGGCCGTGTCCACCATTTCCACACCCCCGAGGGAGTCACACTCCTAATGACTCCCTCAGCCAATCTCCTCCTCCAACTCCGAGAACCCCTGCCGCCACCACAAGCATGCCATGACCCCTCATGCATGCGAAGACCCCACCAAACCAATCGCCCTCTCGATACCTTCTTGTAACCCAAGGGCCCACAAGTGCACTCCATCAGCCCTCCAAAAATTTCCCTCCCTCGACTCCAATTCTTTTTCAAATTCAATGCTTTATTGAAGACATCAAATATCACTCTTAAAACCGCACAAACAGATATGCATTATGTAGCCAGCTCGCAGGCAAGGCTTGTCTTTGCGTGTCTGGTAGAGACAATCTTATTCTGTAGACACAAATCATACATATAATTCAGTCTCTTCAAACATCGAAATAAATCAGTATGGTAAAGATCCATAGCTGTGAGGCAAATTTATCCAGGCAAATCATGTTTTCACATGGTGCCCGACTCCAATTCTAGATGCCGAACAAAGACTCTTCCGTTACGGGCTACGAAACCCGCCCCTGCCCTATTCACCTTAACCTGAGCCCGATTCAAACGTTCTACTGAACGCGTCCCACGCCAGTGATGCCTGTACACTATGTCGGACCACACAATCACCAAATTCGGAAAAGTAGACCACAAACGCAACAAATCGTACTTAACCGTCCTGATCAGTTCCCTGGATGACACAGACCCTAAGTTGTTGCCTCCCGCATGCAAGACCAAAATATCCGGTTCCCTGTCCAATGCCGCGAACCGAATGACCTCAGGCACCACCCCCAACCACGCCGCAGCCCGTTCCGCACCCCAATGCACGAAGGAATGCCCGAGAATCCAGACCAGGAGGGGAAACCGCGCTGAAAAATAAACAGAAGAAGGTAACACACAATTGCCACAGTAATGGACCCCCAAAAAAACCCTCTTCTCCCCCTTCCTCCCTCCCTATGACATTTCCCTAAGGCCATCCCTTGGCACCAGGTGCGGGCGGACGTAGAGACGAAACCTGTCCAACTCCCACCTTTCTATCCGTCGCACCACATCCGCACTGAGCCCCCAACTTGCAGCCTCGGTAGCCGCCCCGATCCGGAATGAATGCGGCGCGAAGGAGTACGGGTCCAACCCAACTGCTTCCAGACAACGGCGGAAGATAGCGGTGAACTGGAACCGCGACAAAAAGGAACCGTCTGCATGGTATAGAAGTGGCCCGTCTTGGGCCCTCCGCAAAGCCCGAAACGCCCTCAAACAACCCAACGGGCACATCAGAGCGCCTGGGTCCAGCTGTAAAACCACCCACTTGCCCTTGCCCAGTTGGTCGGTTTTCGATCTTCGGATGCAAAAGTGCACCGCACCCCCTTGTTCTACTACATCCGCCGCCTGCAATCCCCCCCTTCTCGACCAACTAGGCGACACCAGCTCCCCTATCCTGAGGGCTCCAAAAAATGGCAATGAAAAGGCTAACCTGAACAAGGCCAACTCAAAACCCGAAGCAGCCACCCGACTCAGTTCGCCCCCTAATCGCTCTAGCAATTGAAACACCACCGGACGCCTCGAATCCCGGACACTGCCGCCCCTCCTGTAACCCCTCAAAGCCCGTATAACCACAAATTCCGTTGTCAAGTCCCGATGCCTCCGAAACCTAAAACCAAAGGCCAACCCAGACATTACCTTGGGTACCCTGGAGGCCGACCAACCTTCCCGCCGGCACCACGCTATGAAGCACAGTAAAGCCCCCACCTGATCCTCTTCCGAAATCACATCCCCCAGTTGCAGTAACCACTCCGACCATATTCCCCAGGCCGCCTCGTAAGAAGCCCAGGTTTTACCCGACAGAGAAGCCCGAATCAGGCTACTGGCTTCTCGAAGGCCACGGTCCAAAGATGACGAGGACAATCCTCCCCGACTTCTGCCGCCAACGGTGCCAATGTCCTGAACCGATCCCACTGCAAGCGAGAGAGAGAATCAGCCACCGCGTTTTGAACCCCTTGGTACGTGTTCTGCCCGCACCCAAGAATTCAATGACAAAAACTTCAACACTAGCAGCCGTAGCAACCTGACAACTGGAGGGGACGACGCCGACAAGCTATTAATGGCTTGCACCACCCCCAAATTGTCACAAAAGAATCGAACCTTCCGATTCCTAAACCGTTCTCCCCACAATTCCACGGCCACCACAATAGGGAACAACTCGAGAAACGCCAAATTCCGTATAACCGGCAACTCCTTCCATGACCCCGGCCAAGGGGCCGCACACCATTCGCTGCCACAAATCGCCCCAAAGCCCATGCTGCCCGCAGCAAAATGTCTATCTCGCTATTAGACACCTCCCCCTCCAATATGATGGAACGCCCATTGTATTTGTCCAAGAAGCCCGACCACACTGCCAAGTCATCTCGATGATCCCTGTTGAGTCGTATGAAATGATGGGGCCTATCGATACCCGCCGTCGCACTTGCCAGCCGCCTGCAAAAAACCCGCCCCATGGGCATGATCCGGCAGGCAAAATTGAGCTTCCCAAGAAGCGATTGCAAGTCTCGCAACTGGATCTTCCGCAAACCTTGCGCCCTCCGGACCTCGCTTCTCAACCCTTCCAACTTGTCTTCCGGCAATCTGCATTCCATACGCACCGAATTGATGCAGATTCCCAAAAAACAAACTGAAACAGGTCCCCGGCCCCTCCGTCTTGTCCGCCGCCAACGGCACCCCGAAGCGCCTCGCCACCCAACTCATCGCCTGAAGCAGAGACCCGCAAACCGCAGACCCCGACGGCCCCACACAGAAAAAATCATCTAGGTAATGGATAATGGAATCCAGCCCGAACACGTCCCGAACCACCCATTCTAGAAAGGTGCTAAAAGCCTCAAAATAGGCACACGATAACGAACAACCCATCGGAAGGCATCTATCAACATAAAACTTCCCTTCCCATGAACACCCCAACAAACGCAAACTCTCCGGGTGAACCGGCAATAACCGGAATGCCGATTCGATGTCCGTCTTGGCCATCTAAGAACCCAACCCATGTCGCCGCACCAATGCTAACGCCGCATCGAATGACGTATACACAACCGAGCAAAGTTCAGGCGCAATCCCATCATTCACCGATCGCCCCTTAGGAAACGACAAGTGATGTATGAGCCTAAACTTGTTCGGTTCTTTCTTTGGCACTACCCCCAAAGGTGACACCACCAATTGCTCCAATGGCGGGCAATCAAAGGGGCCCGCCATTCGCCCCAAAGCCACCTCCTTGGCCAACTTCTCGGCCACCACCACCGGATGTTCATAAGCCGATCTCAAGTTCTTCACTGAGAAATGGACCTCGTGCCCAGGCGGAGGTATCTGGAACCCCTGAGCAAAACCCTCAGTCAACAAAACCGCTGATGCCTTATCTGGAAACCTAGCCAGGACTGGCGCCATTTCGTGCAGCTTCACCGACATCACCCTCTTGTCCACCCGCAGAACCCCCATGTCCACGGCCCTTCTTGAAACACCTTGTGACCGGGTGGGTTGAAACTCCACAAAAGGAGCACTGGTGCTTGAACCGGCAGCTGGAGCCAAATTTACATTGGCCGCTATTGAACAGCCAGCACACACCTCCTTTTCCTCCACTAGCCTGCGACCCAGTCCCTGTGCCTGAAGCACCCCCTTGGCCGGATGAGCCGGCCCCCCCTGGAAAGGACTGCCCAAATTTTGTCGGGGCCATGACCTTAAGCCACAGGCCAATGTCCTTGTGGTCCCAGCGTATGGCCGGACACACCGCCTTCCTCTGACAAAACTGCTCGTCATACCTCAGCCACGCCATCCCTCCATAAGCCCTATGAGCCTCAGCAATGGAATCCAAATAACAGAAAAGCCTGGAACAATTATCCGGCACTTTCTCGCCAACCACGCTTGCCAAAATTGTAAAAGCTTGCAACCAATTAGAGAACGTCTGAGGGATAAGCCTCCACCTGCGTTTCTCCTCTTCCTCCTTTTTGCTTTCATCCCTTTTCCCTTTGTCCAAGTTAAATTTCTCTAGGGGCAAGAGGGAGAAGATCTCGACGTACTCGTCCTTCCCTCACCTCCTTTTTCAGATGTGCCCCCAACGGACCCTCAAAGCACATGTACACTTTGCCCCGCGCCCTATCATCCAACCTAACCCCCTCGTTCGGCTCCTTGTCCGTCTGGACCGACACCGTCACACCCGACCGAGACCCCACCGACCCTGGCCCAATGCAAACTGCGCTGCTACCCCTTCCCAAGGGAATCCCTACCGGGGGCGGCAACGCCACCCACGCATCCACAGGTGATCCCCGCACCCCAGATCCCCGATCCTCAAAGCGTGCCAACAGCTCCCTAAGGGCCGCTGCTAAACCCGCCGTTGCTCCTGACGCCTCCTGAGACCTCCCGCTCTTAGCCCCAAACCCCCCACGCTCCCCCAGCGCCCGCAAAATCGGCGGAAACAAACATGACATAGACAGACACTCACCAGGCTGCATGGGCGCTGTGAACCCACCAGCCGTAATCCTGGAACCTTGATCGACTGTCCGGGGGAATCCTTGATCCACCAACGCAGCCCGGCGACCCGGGTCTAGGCCCTCAACCCAGATAGGGGAGGACCGACCGGCGCAGGTCTCTGGGACCGGGCTGGGGACTGCCACGCCCGGGGAGTTGAAAAATCCTCTTCGTCCTCGGAAGCCATAGGGCCGGCCGACCGCCGCCCATCACGACCACTCTCCTGCCCTTCCATCGCTGGCGACCCCGTCCACTGAAGAGGAGCGGTCCGACGCTCGGTTACCCCTCTGGCCGGCACATCACCACGCGAGGGTACCGTCACCACCGAACGCATTGATGTTCTAGGGGCAGCAGCGGGCCACGTGCCAGGCCGGCGTGCCGACTCACTGCCCCCCGCAGGACCCACCGGCCTACTAGGATTCCTCCCAGACCTAGCCTGCCGTCCCCTAGCCTGCGAACAAGCAGGCAGCTCTGGAGGGTCCCCTGAGGGGCTCCGCCGGCGGCGGCGGGTCCGGGGGGTGCAGTCAGGGCTCAACCGCTGTGGAGGGCGAGCCCTCCTCCTGCGCCTACCCCCGATGCTGCTACTTTCTTGCGGCTGGCCTCCGGTCCCATCCGCAGCCGCGCCACCAGGCGTCCGTGAACTGCCGCCCGCCTCCACAACGTCCTGAACCACGGCCCGGAGCCAGTCGGCGCCCCGGGACGCAGCCAGGCACCGCAGCATTTCAAATTGAGCGTCCGCCATTTTAGCTCACAGCAGCGCGCAGCACGGGCATCCTATTCCTGCCTCATGCCGCGCCAACTGCTCACTGGGCGGAAGGGGCGGGGCTAAGCCCGTCGTCCCTCTGCATCCACATCCCCCTCCCTTCTCCTGCCGGGCGCGATGACGCTGCGCCCCAGCGTGCCGGGTCCTAGCCACGCCTACCCTATGGGAGGTGGGGGTCGGTCCGACGCCCTACTTTCTACTCTTTTGGAGTGAGATGTTCAGTTTACATGTGAATATCAGCTTCTCTAGTGATTTAGTGCCTCTTTCATTAGTCTTTGTTCTTAACAGAAATGTATATTATTGTGTACGCCCAGTTCATACTTTGGCTCTGAAAAGCTGCACAAAAAGCTGCATACAAATCCAAAGGCACAAAAGGATCTTGATGGGGGCTGAAAGTTTAAATAGAAGCTTTATTATTTAAGGTATGTTCCCAAGTTAGGTGTTTCCTATCAGAAAAATCCAACGTGATGCCTCAGATTCCTGCTGAAGAAGTTTTACTTTATAGACACAGTTTTCGGCTCTGATTTGGACACAGGTTAGACCCACTTCAATTGGGCAAACCTGCATCCCGGATCCATTTCAAATCTGCAAATTCTCACCTTATGAATGTAAATACATGCGTAAAATGTCACAAAATAAACAATGTCACTAAACAATGCTTTTACAACCTCATTTTAAGATTTATTAATATTGCATTATTGTTTGGACATGTTTATACTTATTATAACTGTATCATGAAGAATTTCATTTTAGGCCCCATTCACAACTTATTTTCAGCTCCAGTTTGTGGTGTCCGTTGGGATGCCTTAAAAATGTTTCCCAACAGATGCTACAGCAGGGACATTCTATAGAACAAATGTAGTCCTGATTCGACGGTATTTGCTATACTTTGCGAACGTATACGGTTCCTGGACTGGACACAGTAGGTTGGTAGACCACGCTTTTGAACCTGGTCCAGAAACTAAATAGGGCAAACATGGTCCAATCAGGACGCTTGCCCGAACGAAATCTATGCCTCCATTGCGGCCCCACCACAGTATCTGTTAGGATAAAATGTTACAGTATCCCAATGAATAGCATAAGCACGAGCCGAAAATTAGATGTAAATGGGGCCTTAGTAGTTTTATAAATAGTGAACATGAAACCGATTGGGCACTTTTTAAAGTTATTTTAAAATTTTAAACTATTATAGACAAATAATTAAACATTTCAAATTAACTTCCCTGGTTATCAGGGTGAGGCACAGTGGTGTAGCACTTCCCAGTTGTGCCCGCGGCATCTAGGTGATTAACAGAGGGAGGATGTATCATGCATGGTTCCTGTTCTTTAATTGGTATGTTTAAATTTTTAAAGAGGTTGTCCAAAGATGAAAATTTATCTAAAATAGGGCCAAGCTGCAGACAAAAAAGTGCTACTTATCTTCCAGTCTCCTGTCGCAGACACTTTGGGAGTCCATGGTGTTCCACTTCTCCTAACTTCCGGGTTCTTCTCACAACATACAAGAGAGGCTTTATTGTAAGTGAATGGAGTGAGAGACTCTCCTGTGTGTCAGGTTGAGCTCCAAAGCAGCAGCGACGGAGACCAAAGTTAAGACTTTTTTTCCCCCATTTTTCCGAATCCTGGTCCCATTTCAAATGAAATTTCTTCCACTGGAAAACTCCTTTAAGTAGGAATGATTTTCTGCAGCATGATACTCCGCAGACATCTATCATCTCAAGTAGGGAACCTGTTGTTAAAAAAGTAGTGGTTCACGGTTGTGTAGAGCCAGTGTCTTGGGGGAGCCTTTAGCTAGGCCCCTAAAGAGGCATGTATTTCTTTATTGCTATGACCTAACAGCTTATCTTTTGATAATAAATTCATGAAAACTTCCGGAACACCCACTTATTGTTTAGAGATGTTGGAAGAAAACTAATGGGCCAAAATGTTTAAAGGGGTTGTCTCGCTACAATGATTGGGTTTTAATTAAAAGATCTTTAAAAAACAAGCAGCTTTGCAATATATGTTCATTACAAATGTCCTACTGATTTTGAGTTATCCCTGTTATTATTAGTGCATCAGCTCCTCAAAACCATATAGCAGCCGACCTGTTGATATTTACCTCACTGGCTGTCAGGGCTGGTGACTCATCACCTTCTGAATACAGGTCAGAGCACAGAGCCCCTCCCACACAGTATGCTTCTGTAGTGGAGAGAGGGTGAGGGCTCTGGATTCTGTGTCTGTGTGGATTAACCCTGTGTGTGCCTGCTTCCTCCTGCTCTCTACACAGATTGAGTAGAGCAGAGGTGAGGCTGATCTGTAGTCAGTAGATGTGACAGCAGTGAAGTGTGTTACTATAATCATGATGTGTCTGTGGAGCTCTGACTATACTAATAGAACAGATCAGGGGGGCATGTGAACGGTTCATATCTCTCCCTGCTCTGCTGTATTAGTGACACATCTCAAGTATAGTAACACACTTCACAGCTGCCCTGTGTCTGTTCTGACAGAGTTTGTTGTTGCTTGAGATGTGGAGATTTGTATGCTAAGCAGGGGATATAGGAACACTTACATCCCCCCTGCTCTGCTATTAGCATACACAGCTTCACAGACCTCTCCACACTCATAGATCAGCCCTCTCCCTGCTGTCTCCTGACAGTGCAGCTGATCCAGCAGCCTGCAGCAGACCTAGGCAGGCACACACAGGGTTAAATCTGGCAGAAAACCCCCTAGCCCTTCCCCTGCTGTATAGAAGGAGAGCTATCTGTGTGCTGAGGAGAGGGGGTAAGAGGGAGGGGAAGAGGCAGACAAGAAGCACGCCCCTCAATTCAAAAATCCTATGCTAACAGTGACATTGAAGTAGGCTGAAAGCCTGTCGTGAGACAACTCCTTTAATGACCAAAAGGCCAATTGTTGATAGCAGACCACGGCCAACTCCTGAATGTCTGGCTGATAAACCCCCTCTTGTTGTGGCCTGTTCCTCCATCAATGTAATTATAGTAATGTACTGTTTCTCTGTGGGTGTTCTGTAATCATAGACATCACTTTCCATGCATGCAAACAGCATTAATAATCATTGATTAGCAAACTACTGGTTCAAGCAAAAAAAAAAATCAATCTTCATTCTCCTCTAATTACTTCACATTATCGGAAACTAGTAAAGACTGTTTACATTTGCAAATTGTTTAATGTGAAGGAATACTAGGGGCCCATACAGGTTTTGATCAGATTTTTATGTAGTTTTTGGGTCGTAAATGGAGAGAAACCATGAGGGTATGGTCTTAAGTAGTTTAAGATAAGTTGCCTAAACACAGACACTGTGCGACCGGAAGCCGTTCAGGTGCCCTGTTTAGCATGTTTTTTTTTTTTTTTTTAATTGACAGTAAATGGCCGTATGGTTTACCAAACTGCTTATGTGCAAAATAAGGTCGATTCAATAAAGGGGTGTTCCCATCGCAGACATTTATGGCATATAGATAGATTATGCTATAAATGTCTGATCATGAGGTGGAATCTGTACCTATCTTGAGAACGGACCCGTGAAAGTCGTCCTGCAGAACAGAGAGGAGGTTGCCCTTGAATGGTAATCTCTGTATTCTGACCTTTCATAAAAAAGAACAAGCGCAGCCACCTCTCTTTTCTCTGCTACTAACAGAGCCACAAAACCAACTGTCAGGAGATGGGAATACCCCTTAAAGAGGAAAACCGTGCAAAGCAGTATGTCCACACAGTAATGGATCACACGGTGACTGAATGAAATGCAGCTTATGCAAAACAAGACCTTAACCAAAGAATACAATGAACTTCTCAACTTTTTTTAATCCACTCATCGTTATAACTTAAGAAAACACACAGCATTAATACTCCTGAACAACACCTGACGGTGTTGGGGCTGACTAATTGTTAAATTTATTTCACTGAAATGTTAGAAAATTGTATTTGATTTCGGAAACAAATTATATTTATTGGCCAAGCTAAGCCTTGCAAGTGTGTGATGAAACATTCTCACATAATGTGCACCTCTTAATTTTACCAATAGCTTTAAGAAATTGGCCTAAAACATCATCTATTAGATTTCAGATTGGAATAAAAATTGTGTATAAAATAACTGGCTTGGGACCAGTGTCGGATAAGCCAATGCACATTAGATAAAAATCACCTGGAGCTACAGGACTGACTATTTTATATGCATAAGGGCCTACCCTGGACTCATGTTGGGGCAAAAAAGGGTCAGGCGTATTGAAATTTTAATGACCACATCTTTTATTCTCCCTGGAGATAAGTTGCCCTCAAAAGAGTCTAAGGGTATGCTCACACGGTGTACTGCGGCACATATAGTACCAGGATTGCTGTATTTTGTTCAAAATACCTCACAAAATCCTTAATAAAAAGTGAACAAAGTGTCATATTAACCCCATAATGGTACCAATAAAAACATCAATTCAGTCCGCTAAAAACAAGCCCTTACACAGCTCTGCACACAGCAAAAAAGTTATGGCTGTCAGAATAGGACAACATAAAAATGCAATTTTTTATAGACATATTTCTATGTGTAAAAGTAATAAAACACTATATAAAATTGATATCATTGCAATTGTACCGCCCCCCAATAGAAAAGTTAACCTGTCAATAATACCGCACGGTGAACGCTGTAACATTGAAACCCAAATAACAATGATGGGACTGCGTTTCCCCCCCCCCCCCCCCCCCCCCCATTTTCATGGCCCAATGCTAAAAAAATCTATGGAACACCTGTGCACTCAAAATGCGCAATACACACCTAGATGAGATCCATGAGGGATGTTGAATCTAAAATGGGGTAACTTCTGGAAGGTTTCGCCTGTTCTGGTACATTGGGGGCTTTGAAAATCTGGGTTCCAAAAGACAAATAGCGCTCCCTCCCTTGTACGCCGTGCCATGCGCCCAAACAGCAGTTTACACCCACATGTAGAGTATTGCCGAACTTGGAAGAAATTGTGTAACAAATTTTGGGTGCTTTTTTTTCCAGGATTCCTTATAGATATGAAACATTTTAAGCTAAAATTGCAGACTGTTGGAAAAAATTAATTTTTAATTTTCACAACCTAAGGCTATATTCACACGGCTTATTTTGGGACGCATTTCACCACATATTGAGAGCGTACTGCGCTCTAATACTAGCAAAATGCGCCCCAATCATTACGGTAATCCACAGTTCTCATAGAGAGCTATGGATTACGACTCCTCTTGTATTGTACGAGCGGGGAGATAATTGACATGTAATTTATTCACGGCGCTTAAGCGCTGCGAGTAATGACTGTCTATGGGGCCGGTGGGCTGCTGACCCCCTGCATAGCGAGCGCACTCGGCGCGAGCTCCCAAACATCCGGCGTAATTGCGGGGCGTACTGTACGCCCACAGTTAAGCCGTGTGAACATACCGTAATGCTAAAAAAACATTGTAAAACACCTGTGGGGTTGATACACTCACTGCACCCCTGGATATATTCCTTTAGGGATGTAGTTTCCAATATAGCGTCTTTTTAGGGGTGGTTATTAAGTATTAAAAATGAGACCCCAGAGTCCAGTAGGTGCTCCTTCAATTCTGGGGCTTGTGGTTGAGCCAAATAGCGCACGAGGGCCACATATGGGATATCTCTAAAAACGGCAGACCTGGGGGAACTGATATTAAGTTGCATTTACCTGTCAAAATTTACCGTATTCCAGTGAATAACGGATAAATGTTGAAAATCTACAAAAAAAAGTGAAATTTTGAAATTTCACCCCCACTGCTTTAATTTCTGTGAAATACCTAAAGGGTTAACAAACTTACTAAACACTGTTGTAAATACTTTAAGGGGTCTAGTTTCTTAGATGAAGTCATTTATCTAACATGCAGGCCCCTCAAGGCCACATCAGAACTGGTCTGGTCCCTAAAAAAATGTATATTGCAAATTTTCTTGAGAATGTGAGAAATGACTATTACATTTCTAAGCCCCCTAATGTCATAAAAAAAAAAAAAATTTAAAAAATGATGCCAACCTACAGTGAACATATGCTAGATGCTAGTTATAAACTAATTTATGGTGAATAATTATCTGTCTTGCGCGCAGAAATTTTGGTACTTTCAAAACGACAAATTTTTCCAAATTTTCACTAAATTTTTATATTTTTCACAAACAAACAAGGATTGTTTGGACCAAAATGTCTTACTAACTTAAAGGGGATTTGCCAAGAAGTGCCTTATGTGCTAAAAAGCAAAAGTAAACAAAGCACGCTGAGCTGAGAGAGAGACGGTCAGAGCACAGAGCCATGCATAAGGGATCGTGTGCAATGTTCACTCAAATGTCACACTACAACTAGTGGATTCTGTTATACAAAAGGGCAACACCTTTTCCAGCCCCCTTGAAAGCTCCCTCTCATCAGATATTAAGTATGATCCGAGCAAACCCGGCCAGTTCAGCTCCTGTCACTCTGCCTGGTCGTATCTTATGCAAGCTTTTACGTAACTAAGGGCAGGTAAAGCAGCCTGTAGCTCTCTCGGGCTGCAATTTAATCACATATATTTAGAAAAGTGAATAAATACCCATTTTGGAGGATCCCACGTCAACATTACATCATGGCAAAACCCCTTTAAATCACAATGTGTCACAAGAAAACAAACAATCTTTGAATCACATGGATAGGTAAAAGCGTCAGAAAGTTATTCTCACATAAAATGACATGCCAGATTCAAAATGGGGCTCTGTCAGAGAGGCCAAAACTGGCTGGTTAAAAAACTTTAAAATATTTAACACACAATTGAAGTTAAGTTTACCAGCCTATGTTTCCAGGCTCACTTTTTGACTCTTTTTTTTTTTTTTTTTTTTTGCATGTTGGCATCGCATTGGCTATGTGCCATTCCTGTGGAACAGACCCTTTCATCATAGGATCCATTAGTATTGCAAACAAAGGCCTGTCTATTAGGGCTTGTTCACACGACGTTTTTGTGATCCGTTTTACGGATCCGCTAAACGGATCTAACAACTGTCAGTGTGATTAACATTGCTCTCAATGGCAAAAGCCCATCGCTGTTCTCACGAGTGATCGCCGATGCGCTTTTCGCGATCCGCTTTTCGGATCCGTTTTAAGAATTGACATGTCAATTCTTCTTGTGTTTTACGTAAGAGAAATCCCCATAGGAAATAATGGAGTGCGTTTTTGGCATCCCGAAAGCGGATCCAAAAGCGCAGCATACATTTGGGTGTGTTTTGGATCCGCTTTCGATGCCAAAAACGCTCCGTAAAACGGATTGGATTTAAATTTTAAATATAAAATTTGAATATTTATGTTTTGGGGTTTTATTAAGTTTATAAATGTATAAAATGTATATAATTATTTTAAAATAAATGTATATAATAGTATATTTATTTATTTTATATATATAAATATACTTTTGTATAGTATTTATATATCATATAAATGTATATAATATTATAAATGTATATAATTTGTATATAAATATATGTATACTAAATATATATTTAGTTTATAAATATTTAGTTTATAAATGATTGTTATTAATTCATTTACATGGGGTGGGTTTGAAAACTATTGGTATATTAGAAAAAAAAAATAGGGGGGGCAGGTTCTAAAATCATAGTTATATGTACAGTTGATTGACACTAGGTAAAAAAAGGTTTTTTTTTCTTGGTCATTGATAGGTTATATTATATTTAAATTGCAGTTTGATAGGTTGATTTAAATAAAGCATTGAAAAAACGGATCCAAAAAACGGATCCGTAAAACGCATGCAAAACGCATCCAAAAAAATGATAAGCTGTTGCATTTTCTGGATCTGTTTTTGGATGCAGTTTGCATCCAGTTTTCACAGGTTAAAAACTGATCCGTAAAAAGCATCCAAAACAGATCCAAAACGTCGTGTGAACAAGCCCTTATTGTACCAAGTTCCTGCAGAGCTCGGGGGTGAATGCTATCTGGATCGGTGATTTGTTTATTTTAAAGAGAACCTGTCATATAGGTTATGCCCCCCTTGCTGAGTGTAGCACAAGCTAGTGAGAGATCTGCTGTTTCCAGTGCTGTGCCCCTTATTCTGTAAGATGCTGGGATTTTAGAGCATTTAATGCTGAAATCTGCAGTTTTCAGCCAGAAAAGTGTAATGAAAAGAGTCCATTTAATTCATGTCCCACCCACCTGAGGCTAGCCCCGCCCATCTCACAACTGATTAACCTATTACTTTGATTAGGTAGAAACATATGAAAAACTGTCAGGTGGGTGGGGCTAGCCTTTGGTGGGTGGAGCTGACACCTGCTCATGAATAAACTGGACACTTTTCTGGCTGAAAACTGCCAGATTTGAGCTTTAAAGCCTCTGAAACTACAGCATCTTACAGAATAAAAGACACAGCGCTGGAAACGCAGGTCTGTCACTAGCTCGTGATATCCTAAGAAAGGGGGGCATATGATATGGGACAGGATCCTTTTAATGCTTTTAAGGCAGTGCTGCACTTCTTGTTGGGTTAAGCAGGTGACATTTAATAGACAATTTACTAATATGCGAATCATGTCATCTGTACTAGGGTTTTCTTGTGTAAATACAGTAGAGAAGGCGGTAGTTAATAGACTTGCATTTTCCTCATCCTCCTCCACTATCACACCCAGATTATTTCTGAATGGGACACAATTTCAGTTTGTTTTTTTTTTTTACACAATTTATATTTCTGTTTATAAATTTTTCATATGTCCCC